>VYZX01003390.1:0-20055 GCA_013401335.1 Brachypteracias leptosomus
CCTAAAACATTCTATGATTCATTGGTATAAGATTTCAGTGTAATATTCAATATTTTCTCTGGCTTAAGACTGTTCCTTGAATTTAAAATACTCGGATTAAATGTAAAGACAGAGTTCCTCACTTTTATGAGCCTCCATGTCATTGAAGATAACTGCATAAGACTGCTTAAACAAGGCTACTTGGCCTTCTGCAAACAGAATCACCTGCTTTCTGTTTAAAATCTCATTACTGAAAAAAAAATCTACTTTAACTGCAGCATGATTATTTCATTGCTTGTGTTCTGTTTAAAATGGTTTTCTTTTAATAATAAATTGTTATAAATGTAGCAGTTATTTCAGCAGTAACATAGATTATTAAAATACTTTTCTGTTTCACAAAATCAGAGAGAGAATCACAAAATTGCTGTGGTTGGAAAGTACCTATAAGATCGAGTCTAACCATTATCTATCTCTACCAGGCCTACTTTTACACCACATCCTTGAGCACCCTATCTAGATGGCTTTTAAATACATCCAGGGATGGTGATTCAACCACCTCCCTGGGCAGCCTGTTCCAGTCCTTGACAACCCTTTCAGTGTAGAAGTTTTTCCTAATGTCCGACCTAAACCTCCCCTGGTGTAACTGAATGCCATTTTCTCTTGTCCTGTCAGATGAGGCTTGTAAGAAGAGACCAACTGTGCACTATGGTGCCCAAAGTACAAGAAGGACATTGAGCTTCTGGAGAGGGTACAGAGAAGGGCTACAAAGATGGTGAAGACACATTATGGGATGTAAAGCATACCTTGTAAATAGAAGGGTGGTAGGAAGCTAATCCATCATTTTCCATTTGTCCCAAACATAAACTCTTGTTATTAAAACTAAAATATTAATAAATTATTCATGATAAACTATTCTCACCATCATTTCCCTCATTTTCTTCTCTTGTTTCTCACCTTAGATAGACAATATGTCTATCCTCTCACCTACTGGTCACAGTCCTTGCCTTACCATTATGCAGCACTAAGTAATGTGCCTTAAGGAACATTTTACTCTGGTCAGGGATGTCATCAAAACACGTTTCCACTTCCATATGACCAGGCTTATGAAGAAAGCAGATGGTGCATTTGCCAGACCCTATATGGCAAAGAGTGCCATAGTGGCACAGTTCAGACGATGGCTGCTGTCAGAGACAGACCAGCTCCCCCCAGCAGTCCTTCCTGTGAACATCCTGGGGAAAGCTCAGATGCCAAACTTCACAGAAGACCATCTCAACACAATAATTAGGGTAGGGAGCTCAGAAGGAAGCTGCTGGAATATTTCAGAGGTATTTCCTCAAATTTCTAGATAAAGTATTTTTCAGCTTAATCCTGATACATGGCATTGTGAAAATGTGCAACAACCCACTTTCCACCAAAAAGTGTCAATACACACTGATCACAAAGTGATGACATATGTATTCCATATTCTAGGAAGTCATGATGTGACATATCATCTATACACACACAGATACACTGTATGCATATGCATATAAACATTTTTTTATTTTTCGCACCCATACAGAATACCAAATCTGCCAGTAAACTCACATTCTGTCAGTATTCTGTAATATGATGTTTTCCTGATGTTTTCTAAGCACAAGTTTTGTTGTGGATGGGAAAGACATGCACAAAAATCTTTACTGATTGAGTGCAGGGAGAGACGGTAGAAAAAGTAGCTTCATACAGTTTTAATTCTTGTGGTTCCTGGGAGGTTTATAACATAAAAATGCAGCTTTTCTGCTCTTTTCAAGATTTGAGTTGGGAAAGGTACCATGAGTTAATAATTCTAGAAACTTTTTGTTTTCTAATATACCTTATTATTTAGAAAATAAGGTATTATGAAGGTCAGTTTTTATGTTGTACTTTCCTGCTTTCTGTACATTAGAGGGGTTGCAGCAAAATGCACTCAGGTTCCTTTCTAGTGACAGAGACAGGAAAAGAGCTTGAATTAAGTGCATGCTGCTTCCTGTATTTTCAGTAAAGGTGCAGGACACACACAAAAAAGCCTTTCTGAAGAAGACAGGGGGAAAAAGAACAAGCAACCTCAAAGGCTTAATAAAAAGTAAAGACAATAAAGACATCATAATGAGACGTGAGGAAAGCTGTTGTGATTTAATTTAGGTCATAAGATGCATCTTGGAGGTCCAGAGACCATGATCATCTTATATGACTGTGACATAAATCCAAAGTCCTAACACGCTTTTGCTGCTGTTTGACTAGCCTAGCAGACTGTTCCTATTCTGAGGAGAGCTGAAAAACTTATTGCCTTTGTTTGTCATGAAAGACAATTTCCTTCAGACATAGGCAGCAGTTAAACCAAGTGGCACCATCAGCAGCTTGCCTGAATCATAGTGTAGGGCAGTCACACAGGAGTTAGCTCATTATTCTGATAACAACAACAAAAAAAAGGAAAGGCACTGCTTTGGTGAAGTGGCACTTCTCCTGCATTAAAAGCACATCTGAAAGTTACAGGAGTAACAGAAACAGACAAAAACATCAGGAAAGAGGCCAAGAAATGGGCTAACAGCCATTTCCTGTCACGTCCAGTCCCATCACAAAACATCACAAAAGAGAACCAGTCTGTCATGAATTATCTCCCATTGCCATTTGGGCTCTGGTTTCAAGTTCTAGATGCAGAATGAAAATTTACATAAGTAGAGGGAATATTAATGTTTTACAGAATAACATTTTGTAAGTATCAATTACATCAAACAAAAACCCTACACAGAATCATATCCCTATCCTCAACATACCAAGTTAATTCTCCCAGTACTATAATCATGCATTTTTTTAAAGCTCTTTTCCCAACTTACACCACCTAACCTTTCTTGTATACAGTTATATCCTGGTGCAACTCTTAATGCACTTTTGGTAAAGTAGTTTCTAATTAAAAGCATGTCTCCAATTAATTATTTGTGTATAGCTGTACATGAAGCAATCTTATGTTGTTCCTATACGGCATAAGTAAATTCAGCAAAACCCTAATTTATTCTGCAATGTCCTTCCTGCATTTCCAGGCATGTTTTCTATGTGTTTGATAAACCAATACAGAATTGTTTTGTCATAGATATTCATGCTCATAAATTGAAAGAGAATTGAAAATTACAAATTGGTTTGAGTTACTATAGAACAGAAACAGCATAGCACTAATTGGCTGCTTACCAGTGGCCTGAAATTGTTAATTAACTGGTAAGACACTAATTTGTTAACCTAACTCATTAGGTAGGAAACTCTTGGCTAGGAAATCATCCTGAATAAATATTAGTATCCATTTGGAAAAGGTCAGGTACTTTCTTACTTTCATTACATTCTAACTGCTTATTTATAATTCAGTGAATGTCAAAGCAGACTATTTAATGTGCTTCCTGGCAAAAATACTTGCTACAGTATCACAAATTCCAAAAATTAAAAAGAAAACAAAATATCAGATACTCATATAAGCAACAGCAGCTATGACTTCATTTTACTTCCCAGACTATGATGAAAATCGCTGTATCTCTTTTATTCACAATCAAGGGGAAAAGTTTTCATGCCCAGAGCCATTCTTGCTTCCAAGTTATAAACAGACACACTCTCTGCTGCTTTAATTCCACCTGCTTCAAACAACGGGCAGTGGTGCACTCTCTCTCTAACAAAAATGGAGAGCTAAAAAAATTTCAAAATCCCTAATTAGCAAGTTAAATGAAAAAAGTTTATGAAATTCTGATTTTATAGTTTCTAGACAGAGCATGTTCACTCAGCAAAGACCTAGAAGGAAAAGATGCCAAAACACTTCACTCTGTGGCAGCCTTAAAAAATTCAAACTTCCAACAAATATGTGCACTATCCCTTGTCAGCATCTTGTAGCACAGGGAACAAATTGTACAAAGCATCAACACCACAAGAGCAAATCTTGGTACTCCCTTCTCTGTAAATTCCAGAAGATGTACATTCCTACATTCCCTCCCTCAGCAGCAGACACTGCTACAAAAATTATTCAAATGCTTCTTAAACTCCTTTTATCAAAATTACGAGATGATCTAGGTAAATACTTTCAGTCAATTATTTCCATGCCTTAGAAAATAAACTGGTCTTAACATTTGGGTGTGCAACAAAGGATTACATCAAACAGTTGAGAAAAGTGTGTATGAGCTTTTTCAACAAAAGATACAAAACACAATAGAGGAATTAGAAGCAGTATGAAGCACATAACTGAGATTCTGGAGAAAAGTGATATCTATGTCAACCAATTACTGATCTTTTACTCATCTGTTTTCCATTAACTTCATTCACACCAGCAGCAGTACTGAAAGACCTCTTTCTCCCAATCAAACTAAGCTGCTGCTTTAAATCAAGGATTTTGTCTGCTGTTATATTTCTTCTCTTTGGTGCACATTCCTTGAGACAAGGACAGTATATAAGGGCTTCAGTTACCACACAGGAAACTCAGACTAATTTTTTCATCCAGCTACTTACAAACAATCATAGAGAAAAAGCTTTTCAGTATATACTTTGTTTAGAGCTTAAAACCCATTTTGCTTGGCCAGACTACTAGGAGATTCACCTACCTGCTCTCTGTAGAGCCACAGTTCTGAACAAGAAATATCTACCAAAATTGTATAAAAATATAAACTGTCATGTCAGGGATGACAAAAGGAAAGAAAAAGCATTTGTGTACTAAAACTTACCTTTGGCATCCCATGCTGGGAGCAGGCACGCCCTCAAAGACACCAAGATGTGACCTTTGATGATCTCTTCCCTTTAGTTGCAAGATGCTCCAAACCCCAACACTTCAACTTAGCTGATAGATGGTTTGCAGTACTGCTATTGCATAAGAATCTCCTTTAGAAATTACTCTAAGAGAGAATAAAAAGACAAACAGACATCATAATATCTTCATAGGATTTCAGATATTTCATATGCTTTGCTGTTTACAGTTATTGTCTATTGAAATTCCGAGAGATTCATCCAGTGCCCCAATGTAGTTTAAGGTGTCCTGATTTTAATAAAGACGAGATTTTTGAAGAGCTGGGTGTAGCTGGTTTAATGTAGCCATCACCTAGCCCAGACCTCATACACCCCCTACTCTGCAAAGCTGCTACTACAGCCTCCAAACTTCTTCCTCTGAGAGACCAGTTAAATGCAAATCTTCATTTGAAGCACAATTTTGAATCCTCAGAGCGGAACCAGGTTGCAAGCAGGCACTTCTCAGGGCCAGTGCATGGGGACCATACGCATTCTTCCAAAACGAGCATTAGAAAGGAGGGCAGGAGAGATGGACACACAAACAAAAAAGATGGCTGAGAGTGCTGCACCTCACTTCACACGGGGAGACTACATGTGTAGAGCACAACATTGCCCGAGAGTCAGCCAGCATGTTTTGCTTTGAGCAGCTGCACTGAAAGCCTCTGCTCTCAAAGCTACGTTGTTTTAGAAATACAAAACCAGGTAATGACAAACAAAACTTTTGAAAACAAAGCTCCATCTGACTACATACTATTTCTGCTTCTCCTGTTACATGCCTCTACTGAATTTCAGAAGCATCTCCTAGGCAGTTCCCAGCACACTGTGAGAGGAGTTACCTCCCCTCACCTCCACAAGATGGTCACCACCTCCCCTGCACCTGTGCCCCCCTCACACCCCACCTGGGCCCCGGGAGGGAGCAGGGGCAGGTGAGCAGAGGCCTGCAGGCCACCATGGGGCCTCAGGCCTCCTCTCCCTGGGGCTCCATCCATGACGGCCAAGCCTGGCTACCCAGATGGGTCTCTAGGTGTGTGGCTGCCAGGTGCCAAGCTGTTAGCAGCCACAGGTCATTGTGTGCAAACCCTGGCAAGGCCCAGTGCTGGGCATAGAGGCCAGTTCTGCTTTACACCTTTGCATCTGTAACACAAGCATAGTTTATGGATATTATCTTGTTTCCTGTGGGTTAATACACCAACTACGTGAGTACCATTTGTCACTATTTTACTGAGATGGGGGTGTTGTGGTTTAAGGTTTGGGGCAGGGGAGGGACAGGTGGAGTGGCTATTCCATGCCCCTTCCTGCCACACTCTATATAAAGGACACAGGAAGTTCCACTTGCCCCTTCCTCCCTGGGATTGTTGCTGGCTGCAGACGGCTCTGTGGCTGCTACAACTCCATGTGGCTCGGGAGGAATCCAACAACATCTGAGGATCGGTGTTGTATATATTTGTATATATACCTTCCCTTGTTACCTCTGTATATTTTCCTTCCTTTGATATCCCTTTTGTTACTCCTTGTTAAAAGTTGTGATCTTAATTTTCCAACTTTGTGTGAGGCCTTTCTTCCTCCCCTGGGAGGGAATAGGGGAGGGGGAAGATAGGTGAAACAAACAAATTCTGCTCCGTGGGGGGTTGCCCTGAGCCTTAAACGGAGACAGGGGGACACATAACAGAGAGGCAAGTCTGGCCAAAGCAAACAGGAAGAGCACATCTCCTCCCAGCCCCCGTGCAAGCGCTGTCTCTAAGGCAGCAAACAATAAACTGAACTAAGTGTGAGCACCAAGCTTCATGCAAGTAGCAAAAATGCTGGGACAAAGAACAGCTCAGACTGACTTAGGCAGTCTGAGGCCTTTCTCTTAATGCCTTGTGACATTTGAAGTTGGGGCTGACCATGACTTTCTTGCTGTGGTAATTTAATATGTAGTCCAGGTTTTTTTGGCACACCCTCTGACTGAATACTGTCATAAGAAATATATAACAAGAGTGTTCTGCTTTTTTCATAGACAGAAATAATGATAGCTTTTAGAAAGAAATCTGTGAAAAGCTAGCTATACATTTCCATTTTACATCTTAAAGTATTAGTAAGCAACGGAAATCCGGAGTAGTAGGAAATTTGAAGAACTTTTTTCTCATGTTCTTCACTAATTTTACAAGCTATTTTTCTATGCTTTAGAGTATGAGTTTTATTTATCTAACTCATGTCTAATAATTAATCAAATTGCTTTAAATGGTAAAATTTGATCTAAAGTCTTTTGTTCATTTGCAACCAAGTAAAGTTTGATAAGAACAGATAGTTTGGCAGTACTTGTAAATCCTTGTGGAGCAAGGAAATTAACATCTTGGCATCCAGCTCTGTAGTGATGTGCCTGATTTCATGGAAAAAAAGACAACAAATTCATTTCATACTTGAATAATATGTCTCTTTTGTTTTAGCTTGATTAGCCCATCCAAGGATGAAAGCTGAACCTTTTTTAGGCATACCTGGTGTCTACTATGTGCAGTAGTGTGGAAAAACGATAAATCTGCTTTGTGATAAGAATACTTCAAGGCAAAATACATTTTCATGCTAGAAATAAATTCATTGTGGTCTATTTTGTATCCGAATATTCAACAAAATACTTAGCTAGTAGTACTGTAAGAGGTATTTTATATACATATTTAATTTGGCTTTGATAATTTGCATGAATAGTAGCCTGCTGCTTACTGTAGCGCATACTGCTTCTGGACAGTTTCATAAGAAAGGGATAGGAACATCATGACAAAGCTGTGAAAGGTCATCTAATCAGTTTGTTCTCCTCAATGACCACCCCCTAAGGCAGAGCTGCCTACCAGTATGAAGCAGCAAAATAACGGGAAAGGTTAGGTTGCTTGTAATACTATCTGTGTGTTTCCTTCTTGCTTCCTCCCCAAGAAAATATTACCATACTATTTATCTCTTCCATAGGCATCCTTAGATAGACCCCCAACATCTGTTTCTGTGCATTTGGTTACTTTATATATCACTTTCCTTACTTTTAAGATACATTATTTTTAGCTCTATGTAGTTTCTTTTTTCTAGAATAATATTCAGGTCATGAAAGTATAATAGCAAAATATTTACTATTCTTACTGTTGAAGCACTGAATGCAAGACATGAATAGAGATTCAATATGTTTAATCTCAGAATTTCTAAAATCATACTACTAAGAGTTCAATTAAAACTCACTGACTTTCTCACACAAACCATGCAACATAACCTTTGCTTTTTCTTCATTTTTTCCTCCTTATTTTTAATTACAGAATCATGAATATTTGCATGTCTGGATCCTGATAGGTGCTGTGCCATCTTTTAAAATACATTAAATGGGGAAATCATGTTCCTAGCTGTTGCGGGTGTTGAGGTTTAGTCAAACTAGAGGTTTCTTTTGTCAAAAATAAATTTCCATTTCTTGGAAAAAAGCAACAGATCATGAAAATAAGAGCTCTTTTTCATTCTGCTGAAACACCCACAGTACACCTGTCAGCACTCCCTATTTAGGACACTATGAGCTTTATTTTGAACTGAATTAAAACAAGCTAAAGCTACATGTCAGAAAAGGTGCGGGTTTTAAACTCATTTTTATGTATTTGAATAGTATTTTTCCAACTAAAAATTACATTTAAGTTGTTTTTAATTTTATCGAGAGATAGAGGTTCCCCTAATGGACTGTACAATGAAATCAACATGAATAGTTTATCAAAAAGCCATGAAAAGAACACTGCTCAGGTATAAGATGGACTTTGGAATATGACTTAAAGTGGAGGTTTGGAAATCTTGATAGTATGTTACAGAATATTAAAGGAAAAGGATTCCTTGAATGCAAATGAATTTGTGAAAATAAGATTTTAAAAACTGGAATAAAACATTTAAAATATCATGATTTGCAAGAGGATTGTGGAAATTGAATAAGTATGTGTTCTGTTAGCTCGCTCTCTCCTTCAAACAATCCTGCTGACTATGCCAATTTTGTGCTGTTAATTCTCTTCTTCCTCTGGCCCACACCAAACTCATCAACATTTCCTCAGCATACCTTCATCTTTTAGTCTTCATTTGTTCATCTTTTGTTCTTCATCTGTTACAGGAACTCTCTTACTCTTCAAACTGATTAGCTTCTTCTTTCTTCTGTTGCTGCTTCTTGTTGCTTCTTCTGTTGCTTCTCTCCAACTCGTTTGGTTCCTGGTTAATGTATCTCTAGCCTTGCCCACCACCCTAACCACGCTGACCTGGGGGAAGGCAGGGTCTCAAACAGATGGGCCAGGTTCTCTCTCTGGATCCTGAAACCACTTAGGGAACAAAACATGTTGTGACTCATTCATAGGTCAATTCCACTTGGGGTCCAGACCCCAGCACTTCAGTATTTTGGAAATATTTCCTTGAACATGATCCCAAATAACTGGGTCTTGCTTTTGATTAATTTCTAGACATTTAGAGCAACAAGTACCATAACTATAGTATGTCATTTTCGGAGGTGTTTCATGTTAGAAATTACTTTTTTTCGAGAGGTACTTTCAAAAATCAGATCACGTATTTAGATACCTAAATTTTAAGTATCTAACCTTAGTTGCCCAGTTTTGAATATTCAGGGCTTAATCTTTACATTCATGAAATTAATTAAATGTACATTTTGTGGCTAGAATGAATTAGTTTTTAACATTCTTGAAAAGCTAGCATGCTAATATAGTAAAAACTAAAAAGAAAAACAATCTACTAGAACTTATTTGAAAGGAAGGCTGCATTTGACCTAAATAAGAGGGGCTGTATTATAGTTATGGGCATTTTATTTCTGTATTGCTAGAGATAGTGGTGGCCAACCTACAGGCAAGTTCATTAATCTCCCCAGCTACGAAGAAATGGAATGTCATGCACTGCAATGTATTTTTCATTGCTATTTCTGCATAGCTTCCATAAAGTTCTTTGTTAAAAAATAGAAAAGTTTAAATGGGATTTTAAGAATTTAAAAGCTGTAGGCTCATGAATATTCTTCAAAACACTTTCAAGATCATCCACAATCTGTCCAGCTATCCAGTTTATAAGGAGAGGATTTAAAACATGGTCAATGTAGAAGTTTACACTAGCTACTTATACATCAGTGCAGAGGTAAAAGGATTATGAGTATCTATCCTATAATGACAATTATGAAATACTAAATCAAGACATGAATAAATCTGCTTTATAAGACTTTCTTAAAAATGTAAATATGCCATTGTTTAAAGAAAGATACAACATATTGAACATGTAATAAAGTTCCTTATTAATTCTTATCTGCCTTCACTGATTCATAGTTGTCATTAATTTGGATTTCCTGCTCACAAGAAGTCATAAAATTAGTAAAAATAGTACCGAAGATGATCTCTCTCAGGCAGAAAGGTCCTTAAATTTAAGGAAGTACAAGCACTTAAAACAAGCATACATCAGTATTGACAGAAACACAAATGCAGACTCAGGCATTCTCAAGTCAAAAATTCTTTTTAAGTGTGATAATCTAATTACTCTTGACTTAATAATTTCAACCTCAACCCAATAATTTTCTAATAATTAAGATGTTTGACAGAATCTGGTTTAGTAAGAAAATGCTCATTGTTTGAGATAGTAGAACAGAAGAACAATTAGATTTCATGTGGTAAATGCATAATTACATTCCTTTGGTATTCTTCACTGAAGGTTGTGTGCTTGTCTGTGATAAGAATATTAGAAATATCCTCCATTTAAAAAAACCAAGCCACCTGCACTACTACTTATTTGAGTTCTCTGCCATGGTTTTCTTCAGTTTACAAAGAACCTGCTGTTCAGCCATGAACCTCAGTTTGCTTACACTGGAAAAAAAAAATTTCACATCCTCATTTTGTTTTTCAAAATGAAACCCATCTAATGATTATTGCATCTAATACTGTACCTTTTACATCCACACACACTTATATGCCAGCTGAGTTTTCCAGCTCTTCTCCAATACTTTTGGGGCATCACTTACAGAGCTTATCTGTAAACATTATTTAGCACAAAACTTGAACTATTTTATCAATAGACTTCATTGAATTTTACCAACATAGATCAACACTGCTTGCCTCATAATGAAACAGTGATCCAGAAATGTCAAATGACTTTATCAACCTTGTACAGTAAATACTGAGAGAGGCAAATACATAATGTAACACTTCTGAACATCAGTCATATTGTCTCTGCATTGAATCCCATAACATGTTGCTTATTGGCTGTGTCATTTTCACTAAATTTTGTGAGCCTGTCCCAGGTGTCAGCAAGTTCTGTGACACTGATGGATTTTCCTAAGTAATGACAGACTCTATCCCTTTCATTTTTTGCTGTTAATCTGCCATTCAGTCTGCAAAATGTTCAATTTAATCACTTAAGTCTAATTTTCTCTCTTTCCAAATGGTGAAATGCCTGTAATCCTCACAAAATGTAAGTATCATGGTCCTTCAGGCCAGATAATGCATCATCAAAGCTTAAAAGCAGCAATCTGGCTAAGGCAACATGGCTAAAAATGTGTCTTAAAAAATAATCCAGGAACTATCCCTCTGAGAAAAAGTTATCAAAACTGCTTGTATGAATATAGTTATCAGCACTAATTAGAATTCTGATTCTTGGCTTTGCATGCAACTTCTCTAATACATTTTCACACTGGCTAACATAAGTCAAAAATAGCAAAAGGTCAGAAATCACAAACCTATGCTTTGCATCTGAACTTAAATCTAGCTATAAAACTCACTAAGTTTAATATTAAAGAACTGGGGAGGGTTTGGGTTTGTGGGTTTCTTTTTCCTAAACCACTGACAGCGAGGAGATGTGTTTATAGCCTTCCAATAAAGAAGAGCATTTTGCAATAACCTTATTTACTTTTAAATTTAAATTAACACTTTTAAAAATAATCTAGTCAGAAATTGGGCTACTCAAAAAGAAAATCTACATTTGTTGGATGCCTGATACATATATGACAAGATTTGCTATCAATAGTATAGTTAGTCACAAAACTGCAACATCAGTTTCATATTAACTCCTTTGTATCTGCATAATTCTGGCATCCAGGATTTAAGCTTGTGAGCCTCTAAGGACTGCAGACAGATCTGCTGCAATTTTGAAGTTTCCCTTGTTAGTCCATTTGATGCCTCCAGAATACTATTGCTACAGCAAACACTGATGTATTTGTGTATATTACTGAAAAACCCTAATGATTTATAAAGCAATCAGTGACCATAAGTTAAATCAATATTTTATTTTGGAAAATAGACTTTCTAGTTCCGGAAGCTATGTGAAATTTTTTAAGCACCAACATGATCAATTCCAGTTTTATATAGATAACAGTATACCTATAAGCCTGTCTTTGACTTATTCATTATCTACTGACATAAAACAAACAGTAGACTAAGGAAAGTATTTTTGGATAGATACAGTCCTTTGATGCATAATTGAGACTTACTTTTGTTTCTCCAAGGGAAACAATGAATTAATGAATCACAAAATTACATAAATTGTATCAAGATATTTTTGTCTTGAGTAATATATGCCAGATTTTTAAAAATTGTTTAGAAATTCATATAATAGATGTTTTAACTATTAGTTTTATTATAATGGGTTTTATTGTTTTGTGGCAAAAAAAGAGGAGTGGAAAACGGAAAAGAGAAATATCTATATAAAATGTAGCTTTATTACCAATAGAGGAAGAAATTAAAACAAAAATTTCAGCAATAACAGAATGCTAATAAATAATACCTGTCCCTTCTATTCTATAACTTTTAAATTCTGTGCCACTGTAAATAATACACCACTTGGTTCAAGAGCTTCTAAAGAGATGTACACGATCATGTTTCAATGCGGCTGCTAACTTATGATGTATTCCACAGAAAATACATCTACAAACACTAGTCTTTCTGCACATCAGAAAAGGAGGCAACAATTAGAAGATAGTTTCCCCATGCATAATAGTAAAATTGATATTCCGTTGAGAGATTCAGACCTTCAATTAGAAGAGACATTGGTGGTATGCATGTGCTCTTATACGAAATGTGCATGCATGTATTCTTGCCTTAATTTTTCAACTCTGTTCTTGTGATCACAATTAAACGTACTCGGAGATATGCTGACCACATTTTGCTTAACAGAGTTCTGAGGGAGAAAAGTTCTTACAAAAAGATCTAGAGATTTGAAAAAAAATGAATGTTCAGCAAAACCGGCGCTTATAAAATTAATGGAATTGTGTCACTGCCTTCAAGGGCTTCCCTTAAATCATGTCTGTTGAGAAAAAGAGTTTCCCTAATATCATCCTCCAAAGTCTCCTGTAACCATATTGAAATAATTTTCAGTTAATACACAACAATCAGCATTATGATAGATCAAACCAACAATTTCTTACAATCAGAAATTCAAAGTATGTTATTGCTATCTAAAATGTGATAGGAAATGAAACAGGATATTAAGTGACATCTGTTACTAATGCAATGATAAATGAAACATCTTGGCCTAGTTTATGTCATTAGTATAAAAAAATCTAGTTTAGTTAAGTAACTTAACTAGAAGCATTAGCCTGTGAATTCAAACACCTCTACCCCCACTGTAAAACAGAAATATCTAGGAGCTTTCTGGAAGTGATTTTCATGGATTTTCAACAACAGAGTAAATTGGAAATCTCATAGTAAATTTTTCAGGTCCTGGAGAGCTGTTTTATTGGCATCCCATGGATCATATTGTTCATTTTAATGATGTAAAATGCCAGCATTGACTTTCACATAAATGGTCTCCATAAATTTGAATTGTGGGATTGAGGCCCACTACTATAGATTGGTAAATTAATTCTCCTCTAATGCTACAAATGCTGTCCTATTTATCATGACTAAATAAATCCAATATTTCAGTAGTTAAGAATTCAGCACTGCAAACAGCTGGACTTTTTAGATTTAAACCATGGAATAAATTCACTAGCAGAGGTCTATAAAACAAGGTCCTAATTCCCTGAAGGACTTTAGAACCCATCAAGTAGTTCTTTATTAGGGAAACATTATTTATAGAAACTTTTGAGTCCAAATTAGCTGTAGCCCAAAGAAAAATTATTTCTTCCTTTTTTTTTTCTTTCTATTTCTCAAGCCTTAGACTGTTTCAAAATAAGAAGCAATTTCTGCTGCATTTTCAAGGTACTGCATGACAGTAGACTTCTAATGCTTAAAAATATATTGCCCAGCTAATCACAATAAGTATTCAAGTTATTGTGTTTGTTAACCATATTCACTATTGAAGAAGGGGAAAATACTACCTGTCTACAGATTTTAACTTGTGATAGAATCTCAGAATATGGATCATTTACTTTGTACATGATGTTATTATACCCAGGGGAAGGGGAGAGGGGGAGCATATTTAATTGTAATGAGGTGAGTTAAAGCCGCGAGGTTTAAGATAAAATAAATATATTTCTTTTAGAAATATACAGACTGAACAGGAGTCAAGTTCTCAAGTAATGGGAGGAATAGTGAAGTGTGCTTTAATAAAACATGAAATAGATCACCTAGAAATTCTTCTTGTGTGCATGTATGCTTTTCTATTTAAAATTGATGCATATTAAGAGAATATTTTAACTGTACATTTCAGATCTTCAAAAGGTGATTTCAAGACATTGACAGTGTAAAGTTGCGGTATCCTCCAGAGGTATAGACTTCTAAAAAAGTGAGTTTCAATATCAGACATTTTTTAAGTTAATGTATTCCTTATCAACTGTGGCTGAGATGTTTTTTGCTTGTTGATAGTTGTAAAAATTCTACAAATTGTATTTTATGCTTTTTTATTACTTGTTATTCTTTTATATTTCAAATCTTTCTTCTATGAGCAACTTAAGGAAACATTCTTATCAGATTGGCAAGTGTCAGGAGTGCTCACTGAGGTAATTTTCTGCATATTCTGTGACACCCCATTTGTTCTTTGTCTGCCTGCATCCCCACGGTGTTATGTGTTTTCCAGTAGTTCAGTAAGCTGTATAACTAGCATCTGGCATCTCTCTTCTTGTTTAGTGCGATTAACCACCGCTTTTTTTACTTTAGTTTGTATTTATTCATTTTAATGCTCAGGAAAGGTGTAATTAAAATAATTGCAATGAGAACAGCAACCTCAATTTAGCATTCAAGCCTCCACCCCTCTGGAGCCATACATTTTCTGCCAGTATTACTCAGGAAACAGCCACAGCAAAATATTGTACATTACTTGTTTCAGTGAGACTATGAGGTACTAACCAATACCAGTTAATACAAATGGCACAGAAATCAGAGACCTTTTTACAGACTATGGTGATGACCACCCAAGAGCACAGGTTAAAACCATCATTGCAATAATTTCACTAGCAAAGAAAAGTTAGAATGTGTATCAACTGCAATATGAATATTACCAAAATGTATACATACTGAACAGTGTATTTGGTTGTACGAATAAATATGAAGAAAGGAAGGAGAAAAAAAAGAGAGAAATGCTTACAATTCAAAAGGAAGAGTAGACATTCTAAAAGTAAAGGGTTTGGGGTTTTTTTTAGTTAATCATTACAATAAAAGTAAATGATGGAACAGACCCTGTAAAGGTCCAATGTTAATAATGAGAATATCATTGGCATTTTAGGCTTAACCTCAAAAAATCTTTATTTTTGTATATTCAGTATTTTTCCATTAATATGTTCTTTCAGTAAGCAAATTTTTTTAAATGTGTCTATCGAAGAACAAATATATTCCTTATGAACAACGTTATGTGTATAGAAATAGCTGTATCTATTTCACTTTTAGCAGAGACAGATATTTTAAAAAGTGAGACAAATGATGAAGGGAAAAATCAACAACAAAAAGCAGGCCAAAATTTTCATTTTTCCATAATTACACAGAACTGAATTATCACAGTTTGGAGTTCTTATGAAAATCTAGACTGAAACTCATCCAGTCTGTTTTCAGACATAAACAGGGTTGTGTCTGACATGTGTCCGTGTTTAGCTGAGTAAGCAATGCCATATGATGGACAGCATCCAATAGTTTCATTCTGAACAAAATTTAAAGGGCACCTTGGAGTGGGCATGCATTAGAGTCGAAGGACAGGCTTTAGGGAAGCAGTGCCATACCAACTTCCCAGGCTCTGGCACAGGCCAAGTACCCTGGCAGTAGCCCTGCTGGTCCCATATGCCCCCTGCCAGTCACACACATTCTTTATTTGCATATGCCCAGCGATGCTCCTCATTTCTGGCCTCTCGTTTCAGAATAGGGAATCCCATATTCTGCTCTGTGCTGAAATATTTATTTATTCTTTCAAAGGTGCTAAGTTCTATGATCCACTTTTTATAAAGAGTTAAAAGTCCTTTGAACAAAGATTGGGAATGTCACCTCCACCTTCTTAGCACCGCAGCATCCATATTTCTCTGTAGAGCTGAACTTGCCTGCTTCCTAACACGAAGGAGTAACTGCCAGTCCCTGTGATACACTTAGTTCCTTATTTTGCTCCTGGGCGTGTGTAGATACACACAAACTCACACTCTAAAATTAGATTGTGAAGCTACTGTTTAACTTGGCATTTTCTGCAGGTACAGTTTTGTGGATTACAGTACAGGGTAATGTTCATCTGTAATGAACACCTTTAATTTCTAACTTTCTCATGGAAGTAAGACATACTTTAAAAATTAACCCACACTTACGAATTTAATTCAAAAATATTTCGTATCTTGACAGTATTGAGAAGTGATAATGCCGAAGTAATTGTGAACTTCTTCAGGCTGACAGTACCTGAATTAACTACAGATATATGTAGCCGGCCTCAGTAAAAACACACCAACTATAAATGATACATTTGAAATATATCTCATTTTATATAGCCTGTTTTTAATTATTTTTTATCAATTTCTAGATACTATTCATTAGACAGTAATGTACCATAATATATACATATTTTTTTTAAAAAATAAAGAAGCTAATTTCAAAAAATAAAATAAGCCAATATTAGACGTTGTAGAAAGACAAAAAAACCCAAACAAAACATTAGAGAAGTGTTCCTTTAAAGAAAAACATCATCATTTTGCATAGAGTGCAAATTGTAGTTATATTTCAAGAAATCCATTTAAGCAATATTATATAAGTACATCACCTGCTGAGATGAAAGATAAGCTCCATTTTAACTCCTAATCTCACTTTGCTTTGTTTTATGACCGGAACTGTTCCAATGACATGTAAAAATAACCTACATTCATAATTTTACCACAAGGCTCAATGGATTCATTGGCTTTAGTGAATTTTTTTTATGGAAGTAGCTGGCCTAGTTATGCAAAACAGAAACCACACATCAATTTTTGTATGGCATTTAATGGCAGATAAACAGAAATGGAAGAAATGTTATTTTCCCCAAAATTCAGACTATGTTCAAGTTTCTATGGAAACACAGAGAAAAGAATCAAAAGGTGAAACTCTTCTCCCTTTTTTTTAACCATTTCACCTCTTCTCTCTTTGATCCATGTAGAAGCATTTTATGTATAATTCACTTTCTGTTGTTCCCTATTTCTCCTTTCACTATTCACATATCTCCAGGCCTGGGGAAATTTACCTCATTGTATTACTTCCCATTGGCTATCCAGATGATTTTGAAGTAAGATGACTAATATTTAAACATTTTCAGGTGCCTGGTCTTCATGATTTTATACATTCATTTATTTCAAATCAGCTGAGTACAGAAAAAAAAATCTGCCAGAAACTCTCAGAAAAGTCCTCGGGACTGGCAACTATAATTTACATGAACCTGGGAGATCTTCCTTGATTGCTGCTTAAAATCTCAGGGTTAAACTCATGTAAATCTCAGAGTTACACTCATGTAAAATCTTAGAGATGGTATCACACACAGCCCAAAATGCATATAAATGACACACATCAAGGAGATCTCTAAAGAGCCTTTAAAGAGTTAGATTCACCTTTCTTGAAACAAAAGCCTAAAAACTCTGTAAACTAAGCATAAAAGGTGCTATGTATTAAAAATCAGTTTTACCTACAGACCTCAGATGAGTGAGGAGACAGGGACTAGAAAACAGCAGAAACGTATTTCTCGTCACCTAGATTTTTTTTCCTTCCCTAGACCCAGATGCAGCTTAGCTGTGCCTAGATGCATAAAGCAGTGGAAATTTCAGTTTCATTAGAGCCAGTTGCTGAATGATGTTGAAAACATCTACTCATTGTAGGTAAATAGTACAACTTGCCACATGAGGTGCTATAAGGTTTGACTGATTAATAGTTTATAAATCATTCCAAAGCACTCAGATGAAGGTTGGCTATAGACCAGACTACTCTTCCTTGACTTGCAGTATTTTTTGTGAGTGATCCTTACTCACACAAGAGAAAAGCAACATCAAATTGATAAAAGATTGGAATAGTTGGACTACAGTCTTAAAGCTTCAATAAATCCTATGAACATACTCTGTTCTTAAGATGACCTTGAAAGAGACAGGAAATACAATAGATGGTAAATCATCCCTGCTTACTATAAGGTGTAAATATTATGTAATGGGATTCATGATGCCGTAATACTAAAAGGCTTGTAAATAAATTGTCATTAAAGAAGCCAGTAAATGAAAATAAGTCACCTTTTTTTGAAGGAGCTCTTATTCTATAAGCAAGGTCCTCTATAGGATAATCAGAAAAATAATTTTCTGCAAAGATCTTCAATCAATATGTAATGCCTTTGTCGGATGCGGGAAGTGGTTTTTGTGAGAGCATGAAGCACAAAGTGCTTTTCGTGTTGGCATACACAAGGACACTGGACAACTACAGTTATTGAGTACAGTCATCTTGGGAGTGATATAAATGCTCACTTGCTTGCAGTAACCTCAGATGAAAAATTCTGCTATACTTAGAGTACATTTTGTCAACTGTCAAATTGGAACTGTGCAAGAATCAGAGTTCTGCCTTTACACATATGCAAAGGTCTACAGATACACTCTAATAACAATAAAAATGAAGTTGATGGAATTTCTTTCTATACATGCTGTTCAACACTTCATGTCTCTGTTCCCCTTTATAAAACACAGATGCCCCTTCAGAACAAAATGTCCTGCAATAAGACACATCCAACTATCCAGCATGCCTTGTCAATTGATATTCACTGCTATAAGCTGCTTGTTTTCATCTATTTGCTCCCAATGCTTTTCTTATACCAGATGATTTTCCTTATTTCAGGTGATGTAAGTTTTCAGAAGTTGAGCTTTTTCTTATAATAACACTTCTTTATTTTAGCAAGTTTATATGTTGCACTCCATCAAAATATTTTCTGGGTAATAGTCTTATGTAAATACAGGCTGGGCTAACACTGTTAGTCCTCCATAATACCAAATACTTCAGCAACAGTACATTTCAGGAACAAGCACGCCACAATGCTGTCTCCGTAATGCTCCATTTCTGCCCAAGAACTTGTCTAAATAATTTTTGCAAATTTCATTCTTGTATATAAAAAGTGCTTCAATGGCTTTTTGAATACAATATTCCAAATTACGTGGTTGCATCAAGAAATAAGAGTGGTATCTGGGCACTCCATTACCAATGACTTGCATGGATGCTAAATTTTGTGCATATTTAATATTGTAATTCTAATTTCTCCCTATCGGTACAACTGGTTTTCTCACTTATTACTGGCACATTTCAAAAGGAAGTACACTTTTTCAAGACAATATTTTTTATCTGTTGTATTATAAATATTGATCTTGAAGATACAGTTCACTAACTGGCAATCAATAGTATGTCAATAAACAACAACAACAACAAAATCAATAGACTGCTTTGATCCCAATTTGATAAACCAGTCTCGCCTCTGTGCCTGGCAAGATCATGGAGCAGATCCTCCTGAAAGCTCTGCTAAGGCACATGAAAAATGAAATGAATGCTGGCAACCAATATGGCTTCACCAAAGGCAAATTTGTCTGACAAATCTGGTGGTCTTTTACAATGGAATAACAGTATCGGTGGATAAGGGAAGGGCAACTGATGTCATCTACCTGAACTTGAGCAAAGACTTTGACACTGTCCCACATGACATTCTGGTCTCTAAGTTGCAGAGACATGGATCTGATGGATGGACCACTTGGTGGATAAAGAATTGGCTGAATGGTCTCACTCAAAGAGCCATGATCAATGGCTTGATGTCCAAGTGGAGGCTGGTAATGAGTAGTGTTCCTCAGGGCTTGGTACTGGGACCGGTCCTGTTCAACATCTTTGGACAGTGGGATTGAGTGCACCCTCAGCAAGTTTGTGGATGACACCAAGCTGTGTGGTGTGGTCGACACACTGGAGGGCAGGAATGCCATCC
>VYZX01003392.1:0-11172 GCA_013401335.1 Brachypteracias leptosomus
CCCAGCCAAGGTAAACCCAGCACCCCAGGATTGCACTTAGGCACTGTTAGTAGCAGGTAATGTTATTCTGTTTGATTGGTACTCAGTGTTTGCAGTTCTACCGGGTACTGCCCCATTAACTTGCTTGGAAGAAAAGGAAGAAGCAAAAACTCAAATACAACTTCTGTCCATTAGTGCAAGTCTACTGTTCTAAGCTAAGTTTGTTAAAAACCTACTAGTGCCTCTGCACAGGCCTTCTATTTTGAACCCAATGTCATTTTAGGTAACTTCTATATCAATCTGCTGTGCATTGTAGCTGAGTATGAACTACTGCAGAACAAGTATCCCTGTAAGGCCAAAATTTAGCATCCTTCTGCCCGCCTTCATTAAACAGGTAACTTGCAATGAGATGGCTAACTAATTACCAGGCCAGGGGTAAAAACACTGGCTAAAATAGTAGAAGGACATCTTGGAGAGTTTTCTGATTTGCTTGTGTCAGATGAAATTCATTGTTGCCTGTTTCAGGATTGTTTACAAGAATTCTTTAAGTTATTCACAATAAAAATTGGTGAACATGGTGGGACATTGTAACCATCCAGATGAATGAAAAACAGTAAGTATTCCCTCCCTTTGAAAAAAAGGTTTAGGAGTATTAAGGATATTGTAAACCAGCCACATGAACTGAAATTCATAAAAAATACAGAAACAAATATGTAAACAATGTAAAGACTTTAAAGAACAAAATAAATTTAAAAAAAAAAAAGAAATCAAGTGAAAGTAGTTTTATCAAGAACAATCATGCTAGGTTAGTCTAGCTTTCTCCTACAAAACAAGCAACATATTTTTAGAATGGGGAGAAACAACTGAAGTCTTGTCTCTATCTTAGCAAACTCTTGATGTGGTCATGCTTCAGACCTGCTCAAAATTCAGTCATGACAGCACATCCTACATGAGGCTATCATAAGGAGCACACACAACAGATTGGCAAAACACACCGAGTATCTAACCACAGCACACTTAAAACAATGATTCATCACAGACAGATCTGAAGGGGTCTGTCCTACATCCAACAGCAGTTAGTATTTTCATTAGTGACATTAGAGGTTGAAAGTATATGGGAGAACAGAACAAGACTAAAATGCAGCAGGATCTTAAGCTGAAGCATCTAGAAAACAAAAAACCAAAACAATACAAAAATACAAAAGAAAACCAAAACCAAACCAACCCACCCCCAAAAAAACCCCAAAGAAACCCCACACCTCTATGCCTTTACTAAATTGCAAGCACAAGGAAGCTTTACTCTTGATAGCAGTAACTCAGTACAGTTGGCTAGGTGAGGGCCCTTCAGGATCAAAGGTTATAATGGATACCAAGATAAACCTAAGTAATGCGTTATATGACTGAAAAAGTCTATCAGCAAGACAGGATACACAAAGTGAAATGCAGCCTAGAGGACACCTAAGTTAGTCTTTCCTTTTTGCTAGCCATTAACAAAGCTACCAGAACAGTAACATCCAGTTTGAGATGTCACATCTCAGAGAAAAGGAATTGTTGGAAAGAGCTTAGCGCAGTGGAGCAAGAATGTTGAAAGGATTTCAGGGACATAATCTATAAGAAAAAAGAATATACATCACAGTTGGAAAAAAAGGAAGTCTCCAGAAGAGAACATAAATGACATCTTCCAGTCTGGTATACAAAGGAAGAAAAACCTATGTTCAAACTGGAACAAGGGAAGTTTAGCTTAGCTAAGAAAACCCACTAGCTGAACAATTAAGCATTGAAATGGCTTTTCAAAAGTGTTGTTGTAATATCATCTTCGAGGCTACCTAAAGTAATTAGACAAGCATTTAGCTCAGAATAAGTTTGCTTTCTATTTTGCCAACAGCTGTGTGCAGGCCTGCAATGGAGACAGCCGTGCACATCTTAAGAGCTCCTTTGATCAGAGTCTACAGCCTTGACAAAACAGTTTATTACTGTTTTGTAGATACAGGGTCACTGAGCACAGCATAAGACTCTCCCAGGATTAAAAAGCTCAGTGTTTTGGGTTTTTTTAAAATGAACTCAGTTTTCTATAGAATCTAGAGTTAAATAGAAACTAAAGTGTTTATTTTACAACCCTACCTACAGACATGGATTTCTTCTCAGTTTTACTCACAGATCTGCTTGTTCGTAGACGGCATGGTCAAAATCCATGGATTTAAAAAAAATAAACAAAAAATAAATTAACTTTCATAAAGAAAATATAGGCTTTAACATCCAAACTTATTCAAAACTGTAACCATAGCAGCTACAAAACTGGTATGCAAAAGGCATACCATATGGAAAGGTTTCAAAGCTTTCAAAAAGAAAAAGTAAAAAACCAAAATTTAAAAGTTCAATGTAATTTTACAGATTTAACTAACAGCATTTAAGAAAAAATAGCATGTGTTCTTCCTGACTTACAGTTTCTCTGTTGTTAAAAGAAAAATTAATGCTTTCTGATAGTACTTTCCTGCCAAGAAGCCTGAGAGAGAGAGAGTGGGTTTGGCTTTGTTTTAAATAAGGGCTTTGCTTCTCTTAATTTTATAATTTTTATTAAACTTCAGAATTTTAATACTTCCAGACCATTTTTTCAGGAACTTTGCCCCCAGCAATTTAAGTGATAAGTTAGTGACAATAAAGTTATCTTGAGCACAACAAAAGAAAGTGGGAACTCACAGCCAGTTCAAGAAAAGAGTGTGTTATCAAATGCATATTTTAGCCTAAATCTACCAAACAGCTTAAAGACCTCTGAATGCCAAGCAAGAAACAGAGATTTAGCATAAATGACTGATGTTTCATTCATACCATGCAGAATCTTATAAACACAGAAATATCCACTGGCAAAAGCTCATTAATTGTGTCTCATACTAATAGAACACTGTAACGTATTAAGCACAGCAATTTAAATCAAAACTTTTAGGAATGAGATGAAATATTAAAGATTTAAATTCCCAATCAATATGTATGGTTTTTAAACAAATGAGTGGCTACAAAAACATGGATTAGTAATAAAGAAAGTAAAAAGAGAAGTGAATAGCAGCTGCTCAAAGATAAACTATGTATTTTGAAAACAAGGTGAAATATATACTTTGGATTTCAAACTATGTATCTATTTCAAACCTTGGAGCAATTTCAGTTACTGCAAAACTTTTTAATGCATATCAGCGTAATATTTAGAAGAACTGTGATATTATGTAAACAAATTTACACAAGTTTGTGTGACTTTACACAATTTTCACAGCACAGTTCATCTTAGGAAGGTCTGGTGCAATTTGATAAACACAAAATCCTGTATTATAACTATACTAAAATAAAAACTGCTACCCATTAAGCAATGTAAAACAACTATAATCATAGAATCATTCAGGTTGTAAAAGACCCTTGAGATCATCAAGTCCAACCATCAACGCTACTCTACAAAGTTCTCCCCTAAACCATATCCCCCAACACCACATCTAAATGATTCTTAAACACCTCCAGGGATGGTGACTCAACCACCTCCCTAGGCAGCCTGCTCCAGTGTCTGACTACTCTTTCTGTGAAAATTTTTTTCCTAATGTCCAGACATTAATATATCTTCTCCTATAAAATGAAAGTGCTTTCTTTCCTAAAAAAAGAAAATACAGGAATTTAATTAAGTCAAACACCTTAGTGGAAGTGGTCCAGCACAGAGCACTGTACCTACACCATCCACAGAGCTGAACCAATCCCCTGGACACTCTGTCACAAGGCTCTGACACAGGTGCTTTCATATGTGATTTCTTTTCTATGCATTGTCAGAAACTATTTTCAAAAGGCTTTTTTCAAAGTTCCAGCTTGCTTGCGAGCAACAAATCCTCAGAGAAGAGGATTGCAGTTATGTTCTATGAGGTATTGTGTCTTTGAAAGCCCTCTCTGAGGGGAAAAAAAGAGGTATAGCTTACTTGTTCAGAGGAAGGTGTGCTTATTCCAGGTACCACACAGTTTCTATTGTCTATGGAGACAGTTTTTCCTCTGACTGACATTTGACATGATAATCTACAAGCAGTCTGTCATCATCGTCATTTCCTCCCTCAAAATTGAGAGTCGGTATGTAAAACAAATAACAAAACACTTTGCCTTCTTATAATCCTAATCCAGTTTACACTTTAGGCTCCTCACTCATTCATATCTCGTAGCTGTAGTAACCTTCCTCATAGCACCAACCAAGAAACGTCATCTGTCATCTAGAGTGATGAATCATTCTTTAACCATATTTATTATTAACATGTAACATTGTCCAAATTTTTCAAAACATGGTCACTCTATATATCTTACTCAGTTGAGTTCACACTTCTTTATCCATTACCTTTGTACTAGACATTGCGTGACAAGTAGATGAATGGATGTAGTAAAGCCCAATCTTATAAGCTAGACACAGCACAATGCCCTGATTAATACATAGAGAAAGATAAAGATATTATTTACTTGGAAGTTACCAGTAACATTAGAGTAACACAGCAGAACAGCCATGTGCCCTGAACACCCCTCTAACACAAGCCAGCCATGGCATCCTGCAGGAGCTCAGTGGATTGCTTTCCAGAATAATTGATATTCATTGTGAGTTCAAATGCTTCTTACAGGGCTGTATTGCTATGGGATATACTTGAAAGGAAGCCTTTATAATCTCAGAATGAAGTTTTTAAAAAAGCACTGTTTTGTCAGAAATAAATTACAACATGAATTGCTAGTTTATTCCTAGGAGGTGACAGTACCTCTAAGACATTAGAAAGATATTAAATGACACTTTAGGAACACAAGTCTACTACAAAAAGGCTCTGCATTTTCTGGTTTTAATCATAACAAAACCTTAAGCATTATGTAGCTCAAACTAGGCTCTTAGAATTCAGTTTTTTGCTACTACATAGTACTCATGGAAACTCACATATAGGCACATTAATCAAGAAACCTTGCACTATGACCAAGTCATTCACTGAGAATGCTTGCTTATATATGGTGTTTGTATTCCCAAAATATGGATTCATCCATCTTGAAAGGCAAGGGTGAGCCAAAGTATCACTTCTTGCCTTTAAGCACATATTTGTTTAGCTGTTTTTCAGCAATCCTAGTCTCAGTGGACTACCACAACAAAATAAGATGTATTTAAGAGTAAGAAAAGCCCCAACAACTCAAAAGCATTTGTTCCTTCCTTTCATCTCTTTAGTCACTAGGAACATTGCCTTGATAATTACTAATGTCACTATGCACCTTGTAGTCTTTAAATAAGTGATTTCTATACCTATTATACAAAAGAATATGGTGGAAATGGGATTACTGATGAAGAAACAGCAGTTTAAATAAAAAGAATTCCTTAAAATAAGGCATTCAAATCTTCTAGAAATTTATCTTAGATGTAACATAGTGAATATGTCAGAATGCAATGTTTGTAAGATAAAATAATGGAAAGAAAAAGAACTGTTTATTCTGTTCACAAAATAAGCACACACATCTAAAGCCTACACTCTTCAATGGGAACACTGCCAGACAGAGTGATAACATATCAGTTTGGGGCATGATAGGACAGAGTATTTCTATTCTTTCAATGATGCACATATACAAAGGGTAGGAAAGATAGGGGGGAGAGGAGGCAGAGGGGAAGTCCAGATGCAACTAGGTATAGGGGAATAATTAAAATGACCCCAAAAAATTCTCTGCCAAGTCATCTGGTTATATTACACAATCACCAACTTCAGAAAAGAGCTTAAAATCTTTCCCATCTATTTCAAACTACCTCTTTAAGCCTGTCTAGTTGTTTAGAGCCTACCCAGGATGGTAAAATCTTCATGCACATGTAAAATTAGAGGGATGTCATCTTTCTTTTGTGCAGTGAGGTCCAGCTGATCTTCGATAGTCTGGCTGCCACCCAACTGTTCTCATTTCCAAGCCAGAACATGACACTGGGACAGCTGTGAGTCTCTGCCTAGCTCTATGTACTGTACAGCTGTTTCCAGCAGCATCTTCCAGCACTCTTCCATCACTGAGTGCTGCTACCTAGAAACTTCAGGTTTAAGACGCTCAACTCACAGTTTTTCCTAATGCTGCAGCATGTGAGGAGTTTTCCTAACAAATCCAAAGACAAGCATGATAGTTATATTTTCATCCTATAAGGACATCTTCCTTCATCCCCAGCCTTTACCTTTTGAGTAAAATTCAAAAAACTAATTAAAGTCTGAAAGAACAGTATTAAGCTATGAAGCTTGAGTTAAAGAAGATATATCAAGACTTTAAGAAAGTGGAACTGTTTTAAAGTAAAGTCTGTGGGCTAACTCTCCAGCAGTGTTTCAGCACTGCTCATCTTTCCATAGTTTCAGTGGATCTTCACAGTAGTAAGACATCAAGCTCCACAATACCAGAAACCATTTAGATCAGCTGTCTGCAGAAATGCTAATGACATCTTAAGCAAGAAGGCCTAGACAGCCTGTCACTAAGATGTGAACAGGTCTGGCTAGGTATTTCAGTTAAGTGCTGGCCTTCCCTTCCAGTTGTTCCACTTTTTAGAAGCTCAACAGCACTCCAACATCTTTCAGCTTATATGTGAAAGACATCAAGATAGTGATTGATTAGCATCAGTATTACCCTGGGAAGCTATTTTAGGATGTTCTCCCAAACAAGCACATTGTCATTCATCTGAAAATCAAGAGCAAATATTATTAGCATACTTTGAATGCGCTACTTCCTTGCTGTTACAAGCTCTCCAAAACCTACAACGCTATTCAGTTAGGACTTTGTGGAAGTTTGTTACATAAATGACTGTTAAAGCCCATTTCTATTTTTATTTCAGGTAAGAACCCAATACATTGTGATACGAAGAGAGAAATATAATCTTTTCTGAAACATTTAACCTCTACATCAAAATATTCACACATAGCCTCCAAAATGATTGTTAAAGCCAAATTTAACAAGAGATAAAAAAAACAGAGTGACCTTGTTCTGAATTATTAAGCACAAATTTTTATTGTGCTTCCGTCTTCTCATGGTCCTAAGTTGTAGCAAACATAAGGAAAAACCTTCTGTTAAAAAACCTGAATATTTCAAAATGAAGATGAAACAATAGTTAAGCAAAAAAGATGGAGTGTTGGATTACAAATGGAAAGAAGTAACTGAAAATCCAGCTCGTTGGAACATTATGCAAGTTTTCTTTTTAAAAGCTACATAGTTTCCACTGGAAACACTGAATACACTAAGAATCATTGGTTTCTTGAGCGCATGAGACACGCTGCATCCATACACAAGCATTTATAACAGTATTCCTATGCTCTAGCAGAAAAGCTGAAGTACTTTTTACATTCTGTAAAGACAAATATCAGTGTAGTAAATAGTACTCTTGTGCCAGCATAATTCATGTAGTTCTCACTTCCCAAAATGTCTTTTGAATAATCCTAGAAAAATCTTCTGGAATGGTCACCATGTCAGTCAGATACTGTGGCCAACAACAGCTAATGGCATAGCTAGTGCAAAACTTTCTCCTGTAGCTTGCACACCCTGTGCAAGCTGGGAGAGCTGCTTGGCTCACCCGAGCGGCTGATGGCTGTGCTCGGTCCAACCCCCTCAGGAGATCTGACAGAGCAGCTCTGCAAGACGGAAAGGGAAGCTAGGTTGACATCTAGGGACAACTGCAGACAGATAGTTCTACACCAAAGCATCATTGTCCAGCATAAGTCTTACCAAAGAGAGAAGAAAAACAGATTCCAGAGGGGAATCTATACATTTAGAATGAAAAAAAAAAAATTATACAAATATTTTACTGTTATAGCTACTTAGTTTGCAATTCTCTTCAGATGCAGTTGTGTCTTGCATGTATGCGGAGCATCCAGTATCATATGCCACTTTACTATTCCAAGAGTGTGGGGAGGTATCTCCATAAGAATGGGCATGTGAGCAAACCCAGACTTGGTGGCGCCAGTAAGGATGGCTACAGGGAGTACGTAAACAAGGACACACAAGGACAGCCACATGCAGCGGCAGTGACGTAGCAAGAAAAAGGAGGCAGAAGGCGGAACCAAGGGTGGCACCTAGAGAGCAGTGCCTGGCCAATCAGGAGATGTTGTTTAGTGCCTGGCAGAGTTTGCTACCAATCAGAGTTGTGCTTCCAGCACGTGGTCAGCGCTGGTGGGTATATAACGAGTGAGCTTTGGGCAATAAACGGCAATGCTTGGATTATATTAGTCTATGTATACATTGTCCATTGATCTCCCACCGCACAAGAGTGTTTACTATTCCAATGAGTAATAATTTACTACATAAGGCTGCCTTTCTAAGCTTGTTGTACTATACATCTAAGCACGGTATGCTCCTTTTTATGCAAATTTCCATCTTAAGTGAACAAACCCTTTACTGCATTCATTTTCATCTTACTGAAAGATTAATATAGTCACATACTGGATGACAGATAGTCTAAAATTAAAGCATTACAGTTACTAAACTATCTTGTGTGATAAGAAAATCTCCATGGTGACAGGAAAATCCCCTATGCAGTATTATACTTTGGCATTAAATTTAGCACTTATAAGGTGACAGCCATTTAAGGAACAATAAAGCATACAAATGTATGTACCTATTACATATGGGGGAGGCAGGCACAGTCACACATGCTACAGAGTTTCACCTATATTTTACAAATCCTCTCATTTTGCTAGATGTTCAGTTGTACTCATTTTATATTTGGCATCCTAGTAAGCCTGAAAAACACTAAGTTCATAAATACTACGAAAATTTTCCATATTGAACAGGATAAAACCACTCTGTAACGCTGAGGGAGAACTTCACTCACTGGTGTTAGCGCAAAATGCTGCTCAGCTGTCATAGCCAGTTTCTGAAGGACAGAGCCAAATTATTTCTGCTCAGCTTCACATTTCATAAGAACTTTGTTTTATAGTCCCAATGATTATATTTGGTGTTTGGCTGGACGTACCTCACTGAAAATTGAGTTTTGATTTAGCATAATCAATGTAACTAAGCACAACCCTAAATGCAACCTGCAGTTCAGGCGTAGATGGATTAAGCGTTATATCTCATCAGCCAGTAATGGGATGTTAAGCCCAAATTTAACTTTCCATGTTGATACTTTAAACACATTCATTTCTCCATGCACACAAAATTATGTACTCAGCTACTTTTGAGTTTTTCTTGCCACCACAATCAATCCTGAACTTCAGAAGAAAAGCAAGTAACTTGTTTAGGAACGATTACCATTTGTAAGCAGCACACATAGTACATATTCTTCAGTTGGCAGCTAGAAAGAAATAAACCCTATGATTTGCACTGAAAGTGAAGACTACCTTCTAAGTTGTCAATTGTCTTCCATTTTTTAATAATCCTACTTGATGATTTGGTTTGGGATTTTTTTTTTTTTTTTTAATGTTTATTACTCATTAGAGGAATAACATTCCCTTTTCCATATTGCCATAAATATTGCATAGATACTTAAAATTATACCACTCCACTCTGCCAAATGGAAATGTTAAGAGCTGTGTGTTTACTTAAGTTACAAACCACATTAAGCATCCTACCATCTTAAGCTGATACTATAAGCACAGAAATGCCTCAACATCAGAAGTCTAGACACAAGCTTTGAAATTAGTGTTTCCTAACCTTTGCATTGAAGAGCCCCAGTCATGAGCCAACCTTGGCATATGTTGGCTTTGCACGGAACAAAACAGCTTTGCTGTCCTAAAGATCTTGCAACCCGTATTTCATCCTCATTTACAGTGTCCTAAAAAACAGCTGTCAGAAATTCACAGTTGGCATTGCTACTTTTTAACCAGTCCTTCATCTTTGCCCCTCTCATGATTCAACTAGAACCACACAAATTAGCAGTTACCTACACTGCACCATAATTATCATGACTAAGACATGGTTTTGAAAGGTAAAGAGATAGAAGTTCCACGTTCCCTGCTTCACAAAGATAACTTCTAGGATGACTTGTTTCAAAGATACAGTTAAAACTAGGGTATGGAATCTTGAATCCTCAAATGCATTAATACATTAATTCAACTCTTAACATGACCATAGCTATAATTAATCTGTCTATATTCAGAATTAATTCCCTCTGTTCTGTGTGTCTGTTAAAGCTTGTCTTCAGTTTTATATATTATAGCTGCCTCCCTCTCAAAGTGAGGAGATTTATTATGCTCACTTGTTGAAAGACTTTCATTGTTCACGCTATTAGTTTGATTCATCCTCAAGTTTTTAAGGTCATCTGCAAACCCACAAACAGCTTGACAAACAACCAACCTTTGTAGATGAATATCAGATTTATGTGATATTATATCATTCACATACTCTTGCAATTTGTAGCAATCTAGTTCATGGCATGTCATTTAAATATATGTAGGTCCTGAATTATTCATGGCTTCATACCAGCAAGAAATTGTTCAGAACTATCCTCCTTCCTTGGATACCTGTTCCCATTTAAGTAATTCCAATTTCAAATAATCTATTCAGAATTGAAATTGATAACCAAGATCACATCTGAATTTGAGTGTTTATTTCTCAATTAAATAATCTACAACAAAGTAGTTCATACAAAAGGTACTCAACCTAAGTTATCTATAAATTTACCACATAACATAAATTAGTTACATATTGATCAGTTTTTATCTAGATCTGGAAGGAATAGGAATGAAGCATTATAGTGGATATAATTGTCTTTTACATGTGGGTGTACACACATACACACACTGAAAGCAAAGACGTTGTTTTCCAGCCAATAGCCATTTAACGTAACTGTTGGGCTCTTGGTTCAAGTGGTGATTGACAGATCACATGAAGAAAATATGATGTCAAAGACCCTATGAGAATTTCCAGCTTATATTTCAAAAACTGAAGTTTAATTTGGGAAGAAAGGGATGTGACAATGGTGAAAAACTTGTCCCTGTGTCAGGTCTGCATCTCCCATCCCAACATGAGTCATTTGCTCTACCTTGAGTACTCATACAATAAGTAAGTCATTCTACATTTTCAAGCATTTTCAACAAGAAAGCAAAATACTTTTCTCTATATATGTTGTCTGGGAAAAAGAAACACAAACCAAGATTTTACTTTGATATGTGAAGTGGCTGAAGTCATAGGCCATATCCATACGTGCTTGCTACAAAGGCCCAAGGTAAGAGTAAATTGAAATTACTTATCTGGCTGGAATGGAAAGATTCAATC
>VYZX01003393.1:181-10664 GCA_013401335.1 Brachypteracias leptosomus
AGAAGAAAAAGACATTTATATTTAAAATTTGACTAATATTTTTCATTACCCTTTATAAATTCTTCCAGTCCACCTATATATCTTAGTCTTATTAACAGCTGTGTATACAAGGATGTTACTATTGAGATACAACAAATTCTTGGCTGTGTGCGCAAACTAATAGTGCAGGCCCTCTAGGGTAAAAAACTTTCAAATTCTTTACTCACAATAGCATAAGGAACTACATCAAGACATTTCAAAGCAAATCAACACCAATATTTGGCACATGAAAAGAAAGCTATATGCTACTCAGGTGGTAGTGTTTTGACAAATGACTCCAATTTTGTAATCTATAGTACCATGATAGGTTCAGAGACACATGTTTAGCTTTATGGATTCAAGAATAAAGTTAAAAACTCATAGTAGAAGAAATAAACGAGAAAATATTAAGGACAGAAACATTTAGGTATTACAGTTCTATCCAAAGGTGTTATTATGCAATTCATTGTTTATAAATAAAAGTGCAGAAAAGAAAAGCCAATTGGGCAATATATACTGATCTTTGTGTTGTTTTAATGGGAATTGACACCATCATCCATTCTTCAGAGAAGAAGATCTAAGCCCTGTACTATTTAAGCTGATATAAAATTGTTACTATTCAATGCTCTAGATTTGTTTCCCCATTTTGTGTCACCAACAGCCTTTCTCACAAATATCTATGTAATACTCATGAGCCATGTTTTTCAGAAACATGTGAGGATATGTTAAAATAGCCTATGATGTTATTTTTCAAAGGTGTTTTAAGTATCTAACTTAGATGTTTAATGTAAAGTTCATATTATTGAAAATAGATTACAGTATTTGACACTTAACCATGTCCTCTTTTGGAAAATATTTTATCACAAATCCATTAATATTTGGTCTTAATGAACAGAGGATTGAATTTGTCTTTGCCTATACTTTTCTGCTAGATTTCATCAAATCAAACTGTGCACGATTTAAAGTTATTTTTTCTTTCTGTCATCTTCAGATTGAATCTGCAGACTTGTTTCAAACATTAATTTTGTTTTTCCTTTAGTAGGTACATCTACAACAGACAGTTAAGCTATCTCTAAGGTTTCACTCTGACTGGTGGAATTCTGTAGTAATGATTAAACACTGAACTCATCAGCTCACACCATAATTATCTTGCACACTGTATTTAGTGTTCGAAGAAAATGAGATTGTGATTATGAAAGCCATGAAATCAGGCAGCAAAATATTCTGATACGTTACCTTGTAACACTGAATCCTGAATTCACCTCATAGATTAGAAATACTGTAAAGTAGATATTAAATATCAATATAAAGTATATATTGGATTTTTTGTTCACAATGGACAACTAAACATTGTTTTGCAATGCAGAAAATGGTAGAAACTACAAACATCCATCTGGGATGAGCAGTTTACATGTATGAATCTACACGCAGCTCTGCCATCTTTCACCTTTTCCGCCCAAGAGCTTAAAGTCTGCTAGACTAGTACTAAAAGCAGCATCTAACAGGCACAGAGGCTGTAATCTTTGCTCTGACTGCAGTACAAAAGAGGAAAGAAGGAAGATTTACCAGATATCCTGAGGAGCAGAGGAGGATAAAGCAAAGCTTTTCTTCTTTGTCATAGATTCATAGCATTCCCAGCAGGGCTGTTTTTCAGACTCTGTAAAAGATGAATCGGCTGTTGGGTCTAGTTCTGAACAGTCTGCTTTTTCAAGTTGTTGTGTGCTGAATCTACCCAGAAACAGCTGTGTAAGCCCTCCCATGCTGCTTGTGTAGTGGACTGTATTTTCTGTTGACAGAAAATCCATTTGCTTCAATAGTGAAAGATGTTGTATACAAATCTTTCTTATATTGACCTAAAGTTGTGATGTCAAATTAAAAGGTTTTTTACTTCAGATGAGAGGGATTCAACACAACTCCAGAGACAGCTGGAGATTCTAACTGTTACAGAAATAGCAATCAAAAGGGGAAAAAAAAATCAATCAATTTTCTTCTAAATAATTCTTCTGCACTTGACATGAGTGAGAGACCACTTAAGCTGAAACGTGAGAACCTGAATAAATCACTTGTTCTATATACCTTATACTGTTAGACCTTCTTACTCCATCTACAAAGTTAATGTTTAGTATAGAAGATGAAGTGATACAATTAGCAGCTCAAAGATGAAAATATAAACAAATTTTATTTCACTTTCATAAATCACAAGAATGACTAGTGCTTTAGTTTCATTCTGGTGTGAATTCTTGAAACTAAAAGAACTCTTAAAGTTCTAAAACGACTTTGACAGCCTGCATAATGAGCCATAAGGTATGGACTGAGTCACAAATAGTCAATGAGCCTGCTCTCTACATTTCAGAGGCATTGGCTTTTCAGTTAAAGCAGACCAAATACAAAGATCAGATTTTTCAGTTAGTTTCATTGAAGAATACTCTTCACAATGCTGCACTAGTTTCATGTGTTTTGCCATTTGCACTTTACGATCTCATGTTAAGTGAATGCTTAAGGTGCACTCTCTTCTTCCACAGCAGTGGTTTTATCAACAAAGGCAAAAAATGTAAAGTAAAATTTTGTCTGCCTCACAACCATCTGTGCATATTTACTGGGGACAGAGGAAGGAAGAGACAGTGGACAAGGGTTCCTATTTACATACCTACCAAAGCAAAAAAGACTTGAACTTCAGAAGATCTTTAGTTCTGCTGAGGACTTGTAAGTATTGGTCTAGGCAAATTTCTACATTATTATTATTGCATTCTGGAATATGAGTTAGTATTTGGATGTAGAAAAAGTAAGAGCTTTTTCTCAGCAAAGCACAATATAGCACTGTGTAAACATAATTATTTTTCCTTTTTGCAAAAAGAGAAAATTTGAACAATTTTTTCCTAACCTATTCTTAGATCATTGGATGAAAAGCTATATAAATCTCTTGTCTATCATTACCTATGATAGTAGATATAGCTATATTGATAGTAGTTAGAGCTAATTATAATAGCTATATAACTATATAGTAGCTATAATTGATCAACAGGTACTCCAACACTAGGGATTTGATATAAACACCTGCAAATTTCTGAATGGGTGAGGGCATCTGGACCATGTCACTGGTTAGCAATTTACTTGTGCTTAATCTGATACTAACCAAAAGTTGCTATTGTTACCATATGACAAAATTTATTTCTATAAAACAAATTACTGTTCTCAATTTGTTTCCATATCAAGGAGAAAAAAAAATTAATACACATTTATCTCTCTATGTATTTATCCCCCATTGACTAGGGATTCATGTCTCTGGCCCCTGAACTCAGTCCTGGAAATGTTTCTCTGTTTCTGGACAATCAATTTTGCTTTTTATCATATTAAGTATATAAAAAAGCATAGCAGAGGCCAAACTACAGCCTGTGGAATCTACAATCTAAAGATCTAGCTGCCCACAAATAAGCATACAACTTTATAGTGTGATTTTTCTAATATAAGTTCTTCACAAACTTATCAAGTAGTTCTGGTATACAGAAATATTCACAAAGTTCTATAAAATCAATATTCCATTGTTCGCTATTTTTAGCATATGTTCTTTATTGGGGATCAAGAGGTCAAGAAAGCATACAGTAAAACATATTGGAGCAGTAGTAGAATATTTTGTTATTCATGTTAATATGAAAAATAAAGTAAAGGGAGAGGTATTTCTATGCGAATATGATATAGTACAGGGAATTAAAATCTCACTTAGTAGATATTTCAGAGATATGTACTTGGCAAATCAATGTTAGTCTTTTAGACAGTTAATGATGAATTGAAGACTAACCTAATCTTCTTTTATAATGGTTATCTGGGTAACAAACAATAGTTTTATGCTTCTTGGTGACAGATCCCTTCACACTAGTGTGAAAGGCTCCACAAGAATGGGATAGTTAGTATGATATGATATCAATTATTTTCTATATTAAGTGTTCTCAGAAAATATTTTTTTTTGTCTATCAAGGAGCACAAATAGCAGGTTTTGAAAATTCTGTAGGCATATCCATAATATTGTTACTTTCCTTCCAGATACCTAAAGATTCTAAATATCTAAGATCTGCTAGTAAAGTTACCCAAGCACCTATATGTCATCTTGAGGGGCTTTCTCAGGGACATGTGCTTGCTGATAACATAGGTACCCAAGACCAAATAATCTTGATAAAACATTAGGTGTTCTGTATATTTTTCTTCAGTTCATTAATGCATTATACTTTCTACCATATTACACATTTATGAACCTAGGGTGTTGTTCTTCCATATTTCCAATAGCATCATGGTTAAGTTAGCTACCAAAGATGGAAGAGAAAGACCAAAGCTCAAAGAAGAACTGCCTACTGAAGAATACTGAATTAGCTTCTCCCACCTTTTGAAAGACTGTGTCTCTCAACTGTTCCTTTCAGAAATGTTCTGTTTTGTATAAAATACTTTTGCACTTAGGGGCTGCTACAGGGGTATGCTGACATTTTCTAAATGGTGGTCTATCTGTGAGTGTTATAGTTATTTTCATGTCATCCCTTTCTTTTGCCTGACTATTTCATTATTCATGTTGTTTACTCTGTGTTACTCCTTAAAACTCATGAAACTAGGAAAGCCTAGGAACTTTAATTAATGGAGGAGGAAGCTACAACTGAAAAAATTAAGTTTCTCTCCTAGAATACTATGTGATAATAAGAGTTTAGACAAGTCACCCGAAGCCTCAGATCCTCATCTGTGGGAACATGTTAAAAAAATAAGGTGATACAAGGCAGAATGATAGAGTACTGAGTTTAGCATATCCCATTGAACTGATTTCCCACTAATCCTGAATACAGATCTCAAGAAGCATGAGGACCCAGTATCTATTAAGACATAAATGAAATGAAAGAGGTGTACCTTAATTGGAATTTTTTTTTAATGGTTATGTTTGATATATGATGAAAATAAAAATGTATTCTGAATTATATCCTGGCCCAACACAGCTTACATTGACATTCAAAACATGAGGGTAGGAAAAAAAACCCCAACAACCAAAACCCAACCAACCAAAGACAACTAAAAACCCAACAAAGATTATTAAAAAACAGGAATGTATGGGGGAAAACTCACTATATTAAAAGATGGAAAATATACAGAAACCTCTGTGGAAAAACCTCAAATTTTTAATGTTTCAAACCCAATAAGGATATTTTAATATAGTAAACAAAAATATTAATTGAGTATGCCTACTATAAATTATTTCTACCCCTAATGGTTTGTCCTTTACATAAGATGAGTGAGATAGTTTTATTCATATACTGCATCTGTGCAGTATGCAGTAACTCAGAGCCCCTCAACTCTATGATGAACCTTGTGCACAGGCACAGGAAGGAGGGAGGACTCCAGTCTCACCATTTCCTTTTACTTATAAAACCCAGTTACAGTGAGTATCTTCTAGCTGTGACACTATGGCATCATGTAAAATTAGATTGTCATTCACATGCTTGACCACAAGGGCACTAATTGTAAATGAGATGACTCATCTTGATCAGCTTCCCCTGAATAAGGCTAAAAATAGGGCCACTGGTATTACAGTGATAACAAGCTGATGCAACAACAGCTTTCTGAAATTATTGCATCTGCTAAAATAGCTAACAAACAGCATTTTGTAAGAGGAAGTGAAAATGTCACCTTAAAATGTGGTATAAACTGAAATTTGTTTCCCCGAAAATTACAGGGGAGAAGAAATAGAATTTTCTTTTCATATTTAAATGGTTTAATAATACAAGAGTAGACTGTGAGCTGCTTAAACCCAGGGATGTGGAAACAGGCAGAGGTTTGACCTCATTACCTAACAGAAGAGAATCAGGTATATTTTAAAAATATGTCTGCAGGATGAATAGTTTCTTGCTGGAAACATACAATGTGTTTCAAATGCTGCATGGTCACCCAAATTCATGTGATCTGTTTAGGGTCTCCATTTCTGTTGTTTATCATGAGGAACTCCCACAGAAGCCAGCCCATTGTGCCTATAGCCCAGGAGCACCTCTATGACCAGAGACATTTTCAGATTAAAGGATTCTCAGTCTGATCTGCTGGGGCTTGAAGAAAAAATTCTTCCTTCCGACTGCTAATGCTGTGAAAATGGTAACTAAATGGATTGTGAATGCCTACATTTCCCGGATGAAATGTGTTTCTAACGAGAAGCTAGATCTTCTGGAAAAAATACTTTCTGTACTGTGATTAGAAAAGAATAAAAGGGGGAAAAACCTATCAATAAGTGAAACAAAGTTCACATTTAACATTTTCACAAATAAAAATGATGATTTGTGAAAATCAGTTCAGTCAGCCCCCTCCTATTTTTAATAATGCTTATTTCTACCACTAAGAAAATGTATCTGAGACATTTCACATTAACTATTGAATTTATTCTCAGAGAGTATGATTTTTTGTTTTGTCGCTCAGAAAATGCTGTTACACCAGACATTCGAAGCATGAAGACACATCTGTTCTGGACAATTCAGACTGCTCTGTAGACAGAGTAAAGATAAAGACACCTTCACAAGGATGTTCATACTACCCACTCTGTTTCTGTTAGGATGGGATGGCTTCTCTCTCTTCCACTTCCTTTTTCTCTCCTCCTCTTACTCTGTCCATCCCTCCATTGTCTCTGTTAACTTTACAGTGATACAGGCAACTAGCTTGAAAGGGCTATATCTTTCCATGGCTGAAGTAAAATGCAAAAATTCCCACCTTTTGAGTTTAGCTAAAGCTTGCTAGTTAATCATACTAGTTGCTATTTTGTATGAACAGCAGTCTAGACACTCGGTAACTCTTGATTGCAAGCACAAAATTATATTGTATAGAGTTTTGAAATAGCTACTTGTAAGGCTGCCTAAATGTTTAAGTGAAAAGAGGTTGATGTTTGCAAGTCACCAGTCACAGGTATTTTTGAAAAATTATCCTGTTTCAGGAAAGAAACAGTAGTAAAGATTTATCACAAGGATAAGCTTTTAAATGGATAGCAGCATAATCAAAATAGTCTTACATTTTGAGGAAAACACATTGTGTTCCTGAAATGACATTTATATGACAAAATGTGACTTGAAACACTTTGTGACAGTGCTGTAAATCCTTGGAAGAGGAGAGGTCTTCAAGGAGAAAAAGAGCTCTCACACAACAATGGCACAAAGAATTTGCCATTATTTTCTGTAATTTTAGTGAACATCTGGAAAACCTATGTTTGTTGTTGAAAATTGTCAAGATCTGTGAACAGAAAGTAGGAGTGGTTTGACTTCTATTAGAGAAGAATAGAACAAATATTAAAGAAATATAATCAAGTAAAACAACAAGGAGGTGTTCTACATAATTTATAAAAATGTTTTGGTTTTGTTTGAACATCTGTTCATTGTATTAGTCTAACTAATAACATTGAAAACCTGATTATATGGTAAGAAATGTCAGATATACTCAAGTATCAACCATCCACGACAATAGTATTAGAAGGTATCATTGGCAGATTTTATAAATAAGGTATATGATTTTCATTTATGTGGTAAAACATTAGGAGTTTTAAATACAGAAAGAAACATTTACAAATTTGTCTTGCACAATATAGGGAAAAAAGGCATAAAGTTAGATTAAGATTATCTCCTTAGAAGAAAACTCCACTAAGGAATACATTATATGAGCAAGATTTATCCACTTCATGAAGACTGCGTTACTCTGCTACATCGTTGGTGTGTCAGTTTAGAAGCTGTAAGCAGCTGTAAACTGAAAACAACCTCTCCAAATAATCTGACTTGCAATAGAGAAAAACAGCTCTCAACTTAGAAGCAGAAAAAAAGTCCCTAAAGACTGTCTTTGTCTGCTCTCAACTGTTTTCTTGCCAAAGTTCTATTATGGGACTGAAATGCTTAATTTTAGTAGACGTGAGATAAAGATACAATGTCTAGGTTATAATCTCTTCTGAAGTTTGAACCTCGTGTTTTTATTTGGTGTCTAGTATACTATTGCATACTCTTAGAATCAGAGGAAAGACTTCACTGGAAAAAATTTATTAACCTAGTAAGCTATCTAAAAAAATAGATACAACTTTCTATGCTGATGATATATTCTGAGATAATTTTTGAAAGCTTCATTTTTACTCATGTCAGAAACTTTCCAAGGAATCTAGGAAATCAACAGACTGGACTACAGGCTGTAAAACCCCCGAATTTATGGGTTTTTTCTGCTTTGAGGCAAGCAGGTGTTTAGGATCCTGTGGCCTTGTAATAGTGCTCTGCACAGAAACAGGATATATCATCGTTCAAATTTTACATGAGTTTTCTGGATGACCACAGTTGTGATATTGACAAAGAAAAAGATACAGACAAATAAAGCCAGGCAAATAATCCTAATGCCTTATTTAGTGAAGTATGCTTGGAGAGGGCCCTCGTGAGCTAATTGAAATAGAGACACATACGTACGTATTCTGGAAGACCTTTTTTCCTCACACTTGCATGAAGTTCTGCCAGCAAGCAATTTCATTGATTTCAACAAATGTGGTTTAGAGATTCAAAAATGATAAGTGAGCTGTATTCACTTAGCTAAGGAACAAAATGGAAGTCGTGGTGTCATATTACCTCATCTATATATTTAAGGGGGGAAAAAAAAAAAAAAAGCAAACATTTCCCCTATGAAAAGCTTTGTTTCTGAATGTCCGTGTAGTGCTTTTCCAAAGTCATGTGTTTACTTCTGAGCTAGTAGGGGAGCACACATATTATTGTATCCAGCTATTATTTCTTTTCTCATGAAATGAGTTACTACTCAATTACACAAAACAAGCCAAAAAACAGTCCCCATGATGTGGTAAAAATGGAGTATCTCCTTTGGAAAAATCCAATCCTGGCTTAAAGACTTCAAGTACTGCTGAATTTATACCTTACTTTTGTGTTCCTTTCTGCCTTTTTTGTTTCTCCCTACCCTACTGAGGCAGCTAAAGAGAGCCCAGAATTTATATCCTCAAGCAGATACATACTCTAACCCAGAGGAGGACTGTAAATCTGTAATCATGTATCAAGATACAACTCATACCATCATGTGTAAGCTGCAGACTCTCCTTCTATTGCTGAGACTTGCAGGAATATGGAGGAAACTTTCACAGCTGTTTCAGCTGTTAGCCGAGAGCTATGTTCCTGTTACTCTTAAAAGTAATTATTGTAATTTGTTCATTGTGCTGAAATGTCTTGTCCCAAAATCAGAGCTCGACAGAAACAGGAGGGTGAAAACTGTCCAGGCAAGCAGAATATACAACTAAAGGAGCATGATAATGATACACAGAAGAATGAACAGACATTCACATATCTAGAAAATGAAAATGTTAATCAGTTTTAGCAATAACCTCAAGCAAAGCAGCATTTACAGGGAAGAAAAAAAGCATATTATTAGGTTTGTTACAATAAACTTCTATTTCTAATGATATCTGTAGTAGTTGGAGGCACACATCTACCCAGGTAAGTATTATTTAAAAATAGTAAGGAATATGCGAAAGATCATGTATGTGTTTTTCAAAACTATTATACAAAATGAGGTTGTTTCTTTTATTTGCTTCGAGTCTTCTAGAGCATAATTTGGATAGAAAAGTATGCTGTTAGTCTTCATTCACTTTATCCACTGTGATTCCAAAAAGGATAATAGAGTTATCTCTGATTAATGGTTGTATAAGAACTACCTGGTATATGGTAAGTGTAGTGGGTCTGTCTGAGCTGGTTTTCCCCATACAGCCCTCATGCTGCAGTACTGGGAGCCAGAGGGTGTTGATAACACACCTGTATTGTGACCAGCAGTGCTCACAGCACCAAAGGTACAGGGGGGCAAGATCTGGGAGGGGATACAACCCAGACAGCCGACCCCAGCTGACCAATAGGATATTCCATACCATATGATGTCAGCTCAACTATAGAGGGAGGGGGCAGGAGAAGGATTGGGGAGAATTCGTCAGGAAGACACTTGTCCTCCGAGCAACCGCTCCGCGTTCTGGAGCCCTGCTTCCTGGGACAGGCCTGACACCGCCTGTGGATGGGAAGTAGAGAATAACTGCTCTGTTTGCTTCTGCTTCACGTGTGCATAGCCTTGCTTTTTCTGCTGTTTATTAAAACTGCTTTTTATTGTAACCCACAAGGTTTTTTTCATCTCATTCTCTCCCCGCTTGCCTTGCTGATGGAGGTTAGAGTGGGGGGGAGTGATAGAAAGGCTAGGTGGACATCTGGCACCCAGCCAAGGTAAACCCACCACAACATGTAATTCCCAGTGCTGTAAATGCAAGTGATTCAAGTTGAAACCAAGGCTGGCTGAAGGAAGCACTGTAATGGATGCCTGTACAGCCTCCTTCCTTTCCCTGCTACAACTGGGAATGACCACTTCAAACGGTGACACAGATCTCAATGAATTCACCTTCTAAGTTCTCTATGGAGAGGGGAAAGAGGAGAAGGAAGCCTGAGGGTGTGGAGAGGTATCTCCA
>VYZX01003403.1:0-13773 GCA_013401335.1 Brachypteracias leptosomus
CTCCGATCAGCTGATCCTCGAAAGATCTGAGCAAGGTTGATCAGCCTAGTCAATAACAGGGTAAACCAGGTAAAAACAGGCAAGAAACAAGAGCTTAGACCTAAGGTAAGGATCAAGGTAGGAAGATAAGTCAGAGCAGAACTCCAAAAGAGGCCAGAAATCTCTGTTCTGCTTGCTAGTTAGAAAGCTGTCCATGGCATGGAGTCTGTGCCTCATATAATCATGAAATCATTTAGGTTGGAAAAGATCTCTAGGGTTATCAAGTCCAACTTTTACTCCAACATCTCCCTGACCCCTAGACCATGTATTAAATTGCTACATCTACTCGTTTTTTGAACACCTACAGGGATGGTGACTCCACCACTTCCCTGGGGCAGCCTGTTCCAGTGCCTAACCAGGGTGACTCACTGCCTGGAGGTCCTGGGGCTGCATCCCAGGGATGGGGAGCCCTGGACACACAGCAAGGATGGGAGGAGAAGGTGGGAACCAGGGCACAATGAGCTTGGTAGGCTTTGCTGAAGTCAGGCAATTGGTCTTAGCCAGCACAGATTGGAGCAGCTAAAGAGGAGTTAGGGCTGCACTCACTTTCTGTAGATTCAGTTTCATTCATTTATAGGAAAGAAGGATCAATGAAGCAAAGACTAGCAGTTCCAAAGACGCCATACTCTGTTTTTTCCTGATACCCAATCTCAACAGCCAGTGCAGATTATGGGACTGTTAACAACCTGCCTTTTGCATCTGTGAAAATCAAATGTACTCGTTTGCCCATTTAAAATAAAGCCATGAAGATGTTGCTAATTTGTTCCAGTTTCTGTGAACTATTGCATTTTGTATGTCAGTAAGAAAGATCGATATTGTATGTGCACTGTAAGTACAAGGAGAAGAGAAAATTGGCTGTGTAATGGTTTCTGCAAACCATTGTAGCAAATTTAGTAACCATTAATATTCCTGCAGAGACTTTGGAATACTTGTAACATATACAATAAGAATAAAGAACAGTCAGGCCAAGCTTCATTCCTAGTTGTCCCAGGGCAGTTTAATATTCTTCCACTAACACTAACAATAAATCTCACTGTATCTCTTTCAGTTTGTCACAGATATTCCTGCCTCATGGTTATGGGCTGCAGGGACAGTAGCATGAGAAATTGCTCACTTCCCCTTTGGTACAGCTGGAGTTGCATAAATCGAGATACCACTAGATGGCATTCACAGCATGGGCCATAAATTTCAGTGCAGTCTTGTCAGGATTTCCATGATCTCAGTAGTAATAAATTAAGGAAGGCCATTATATGCCTAGAAGACCGTGTTTTATTAAATAATGATACAGATGCCTCAAGGGAATCTTGAAACAGAGAAACACTAAAGTTCTCTGGCTAAAGGGCATTCGTCTCTCTACAGTACTGTAGAAAACAGGCTGTAGGAGAGGACAGTTGACCCCTGGAGTACAATGTTATATAAAACATCCCAGAAATGATCTGATGAGATAAAAGAAATCATAAAAGTCGCAAGAAAAGTAGAAGCCTATGGGGATGGAAGTAAATGACTATCTACATACACATGCAAAGCATGTATATATATCTTGTTCTGATAGACTAGTCTCCAAGTAAAATCAAACCCAGCCAGACATCCTGAGCTCAATCTTTTTCATCTGTCTGAAAACACTTTATCAATTCATACAGAATGGAAATTTTATTTTAAAATACAAGTGCCATGGCTTAAAAGTAGAAAGAATAAGGTCTTACAGTGCAATGCAGAAGAATGCCTGAAAGTTTCAGTTTTCCCTCTTGTCACATCTTCTTTTCTTTTCTTCAGAGTCACATTTCTGTTTCTTTTCTTTAGGTTCACACAAGTATAAATATACACACTTATTAGTTTCAAAGTATAAGAGAATATGTGTGCAGGAGGTGGCCAGAGGTAGGTGTTCAGAAGAAGTTTTATGCTACTTTTATGCATTTCTTAAAAAGACCTGGTACTGTCCTGGAAAAGCCAGGCGGGACAGCTCTCCTTACTCCTATTTCCCAAGAGTGTTCTCAATTCAGCCTGTGCCAAGAGAACATGGAGAAGGGACAGAGTCTTTCTGCCAACTTTTATAGTGTTTGGGGAAGATCAGTTAGCAGATTTGGTATACAACCAATTATAGCAACTCTACAGCCCTTATACTTTAATGGTGTTAATGTAGTAGAACCACATACCAACAGTATATTGGAACTAACTATAAGCAAAATGGAAACTAGTTTGTTATCCAAGACCATTGTGATTTTCATTAGATTTTTTTTTTGTCACTTAAAAAATAGGATAATTTCCTTTTACAGGAAAAAATATTGATACAATAGAAGCCTAAGAGTGTGAAGTATTTTTTTCTCTGTTTTTCAGGAAGCAAATAATGAATTGCTTGTAATACAAACCCTTTAGGAGAGAGAGTTTCTCTTTGCTTTGTACAAATTGTTGCCTTTGTACTACCCCAAAACAAATCAGTAATCATCATGATAATAAAAGTTGTCAGTCACAGAGAATGATCAAAGACATCTGGAGAGTCAGTAAATAAAAGATGATGGACTGACAAAGACAATGTCATACAGAAAGGGATGTCATATACTTGGAGCTGTGCCCGATGAAGTAATCAGTGACCATGAATAAAATAATACCAATAACCCAGAAGCACAAATAAGACAGACCACGAATAAGGGCATGAGCATATGTTTCTGGAAGAGAAGGAAAACATAGCAGAGGCCATTAAGGCCACTTTTTAGTTTATTCAGAGCAGTCTTGTCTGATCATGGACTAAAAGACAGATTGTTAGAAGGTGAAAAGGATGCAGCTATAAGCTGGTAGGAACATATCACCCTCTGCAGTTCATAGAAAAATCAAACAAGGACCAAGGTAAATAAAGAACTGGACAGTAAGGAAGCCAGATTCTCTCTATGGATTTTTCAAAGGTTTGAAGTCCTCTACCACAATAAGGACTTCAAAGGTAGCCAACAAATGCTTGCAATGACAGTGACTTCTCTGTGGTTCCCATATAAGTCTGACTTGACTGTGGTACACATAACCTCAGCCACAAAAATCAACATTCACAATATATATTTAATGACCTATTTGAAAGACTCAAAAAATTTGTTGCAACACATAGTGCCCAAAATATATAAATCATTCTGGTATTTCCTGTGCAGCCAATTCCCTAAGCAAAGCATAACTGGAAATTCAGTATGTTAATAATTTCACAAATGCTAGAGGCATGTCTGTGTAATGTGCATTCCCCTTTGAACTACCTTGACTATTCCTCAGCATGGACACCTTGTGAAATGATGTGTTGAAAAAGTAAAGATGAAACATTCAGTACAGTAGAGTGTAGCACAGTGATCTTTGTAATACACCATTTATATTACATTTCCTGATCAGCTACTGGGGTATATGAAATTATATTGGACTGCTGCATTTATTTCAATAAAATGAACACATACAGTAAGTTGTGATATATTTTCACTTCAAATGGGTTAGCAGGAGTAGAATTCACACAGCAGACCACAGTGTCTGTAAAGGAAATGCCAATCAGCTATATTTTCTTTTCCTTTTTAATTAGATTATCCTCTAAAGACACCCCAAGGCTGATGGAACAGAAAAGCTTTCATGCTTTTTGCATGATGTAAAATAATACCTTGAAAATCCACAGTCCTCACTACATCTTGCTCTGTTTACAACCAGATGTGTCATATATAATCCACAGAGCAGGTTCTGAGGCCCACTGTGAACTGCATACAAGTTGCAGAGATGTTATTGCTGAAGATGTGTGGCATAAAGAAGTCCAAAGTTGGTGTTCTGGCTGAGTTAATGAGTTAATTGATTCAGATGAGGCTGCGTGACCAGCAGGTCGAGGAAGGTGATTCTCACCCTCTACTCCGCTCTCGTGAGACACTACCTGGAGTATTGTGTCCAATTCTGGAGCCCCTATTACAAGAAAGATATGGACATGCTAGAATGTGTCCAAAGGAAGGCCACGAGGATGGTCAGAGGGCTGGAGCACCTCTCCTATGAAGACAAACTGAGAGAGTTGGGGTTATTCAGTCTGGAGAAGAGAAGGCTCCAAGGAGACCTTATTGTGGCCTTCCAGTGTCTTAAGGGGGCCTACAAGAAAGCTGGTGAGGGACTTTTTAGGATATCAGGTAGTGGTAGAACTAGGGGAAATGGATCAAAACTAGAGGTGGGTAGATTCAGATTAGACGTTAGGAAGAAGTTCTTCCCTATGAAGGTGGTGAGATGCTGGAACCGGTTGCCCAGAGAGGTGGTGGAAGCCCCATCCCTGGCAATTTTTAAGGCCAGGCTGGATGGGGCTTGAGCAGCCTGGTCTAGTGGGAGGTGTCCCTGTCCATGGCAGGGAGGTTGGAACTAGATGATCTTTAAGGTCCCTTCCAACCCTGACAATTCTATGATTCTATGATTATATTTCTGAGGTTAATTGTTACTTCATAATTCAGTAGCTATGGTATTTTTTCTCTGTTCCCTTGCCTGCTTTCAAGCTTAACCTCTCTTCTTTCAGCCTTATCTCTGCTCTGAGAGTTTCCTTTGCTCTATGATTTCTCCTTTCTATCTTAAGTACCCTCTCTCCACATTCCCACATACCCTTGCTCTTCCCTAAGGCTTTCACCAGGGGTCAAACAAGCCTCAATATGCAAATCGTCTGATTAATTGGCAGGTGTTGGGGTGAAGGCTGCACACGAAGCTGCACAGATAACCCCTGAGCCATGGTAGCAGTTTTACTGGTGCTTCAGCAGCTTGGGTGCAATGAAGGTGAAGGAGTTTGTTCTCCTCAGCCTCAACATGTTTCAGACACAACCATGTTCTGATATTTCCATGTGGCTGGGCTTTGGCTATTTGTCAGTATAGGGAAAGATTAGGAAGAGCTCAATATCAAAGCTGAAATGTGGTATTGCTCCATTTGCCCACAATGTGGGCAAAAAAGGAAGATCTGGGACAAGCAATTGCTGAGAACTTTGATATGCCTGCCATTGGAATCAGGAGGGAGCCGCCAGACAGTACAGCTGGCAGCCAGGCTTGCTGCTCCCCTGCTGTCAAGGAAATGGGCTGATGGGTGCTGCGACTGCTGGAGCAGCTGGAGCTGGAGCAGCTGGGGTAGGTTTTGCTACATGCTGCTGCTTCCTCAGCAGCATCAACACACAGACTGACTTTCTTGATCTGCAGCATAGGTGAAAAAGGTATGGTAATTTTGTTTCTCCCAGCAGTCTGTTGTTCTTGATGACTGCCTTGAGTTAGCCCTGCTGTTACTCAGACTGCAGATCTTTGAAAGTTGGAAGGTACCAGAATTAAGGTTAGCTTTTATATGCTGTCTGAGACAGCCTTTAGTTATATCTGCCTTGTCTCTGCAGAGCCCATGCCTGAGTCAACATATAGAAAGGGCAACATTCAATAAATAGATATATTTTTTTACTCACTGTCAAAAATTTAAGGTATAGACCTTAAGATGGTTTTCTGCAAATTCTAAAGCCCTTCCTTCAAGGGAATTATTACGGGTTTTTCTATGAGGTTCCTTGCAACACCAGTCATTTCACAAATCCTAATAAACTCATAAAGCACTTGCAAGATGGGTGGTATCCTACTGATAATGCACAGAAGTCTGTAGCACTTCTGGAAGCTCCTAGTCCATTGCACAAACCTCTGCCACTAGAGCTGAGTAACTGGTCCAGTATTAGGCTGTTTTGCTTTCAGCAGAAGGTAACACAGTATATGACCAGGGAATGAATGAGATGCTTTGCCTTTGAGTTTCAAACACAGTGTTTAGTTGTAAAGGAATAGTGAAATTGAGGGGACATGCAGTCCAACCTGGTACAAAAAACCCCACACAAGGGCTGTATGAAATACTTCCAGGTGTAGCTACATTAATGCAGTACTTGGCAATCCAGGAGCATTGCCACACCAAGGTGGCTACTGTTCTGGGATCCAAGCTAGGATTCTGCCAAGAAGTGTATGATAACTCATCAACATCAGTCAAAGCTCGTGTGTGCCCAAGGTGGAACTGCACAGCACCAGGCAGGGCTGTGTACTTTGACACACAGATTTGTCTGCTCTCTGTTCCTCAGGATTGACATCCTCTTCTCTTTTTCTTCCACTATGTTTACCCCAGCCACATTCCTAGATCATCATTTGCTCCTTGTCCTGTTCCCACCATTTTCTCTTTGTCCTGATCCTGTTGTCTTCTCTGACTTAGTACCCATCTTCCCTACTCAGGCTGCTGGTCCCCATCTACGCCAAGAAATTCTGTAAGAAATTCTGAATACCAGATGGTGTTCCTGCCTCTGTTTCACCTGCATGAATGCAGGCTAGCATCCTCTGGGCTTAAAATGAAGCTTTAACTCAGGCCATAAATATATTTTCATGTTTTTCCTGGTTATGTATTATAGTACGACCCATCTTACTTTCAGGCAAGAAAGGCTCACTGAGCCAGGTGTCTCCCTTATTTAAAGGTGTTACCACACAGTGACCGTAGGAAAATAACTTCTCTGTGGATCTTAATAAATACGCATGTGCTGTTGAAAAAAAAATCTCCCAAAGCTTTAACATATCAGAATACTCGTTATTATTCTGAAAGCAAGTAGAATAAAGAAAGAAACAAACCCAGTGGAATTACAAAATCAAAAAAAGCACAATTGGCAAGGACTTTGAAAGATCATCTCATACTTTGTAATTCCTGTGACAAATGCCTGTCCAAGGCTACCTCTGTGTCATTTGACAGTCCCTCTCCCAGTGGAACATCTTCCCTAATATCTAGCTAAAATCCCTCTTGCTCTGATTCAAGCTCGTTACTTTTTATCCCCTCCACTTTGCATAGGTAGAAAAGTGCTTGAGTTTATGGCAGCCTTTTACACACTGCAGTATTGTGTTTCTCATGAGTCTTCCTTAGGCCAAAAACCACAAGATCCTCTTTTCTTACTGGTCGTATTTGATCACTTTTAATTCCTTCTCCAGATTGTCCCCAATTACTTACATGTTTCTTAAGTGCAATACTCAAGCATGGGACAGACTCCAGCTGAGCTTTACCAAAGCTGTGTCAAGCAGACAGATTAATGCTCTATTATACCCCAAATATCCTGTTGTTGCCATGGGCAACAGTGAGCATGAGTAGCCAGTAACTGAACTCCTCCTCCCATTAGTGAGAACAATATTTGCCATCTAAGCAGAATTGAAAGAAATAAGGAAGATTGTGGAAAGTCCAGATAAAGGATCAGCTGAGGTGAATGAAGGCAACACCACGTGCAAATGAAGGACTGGAAAACTGTGAAGTAACTGAGCAAAGAAACTGTGAACATTTTATAGACTTGTTAACTTAAAGGAGATGCTTCCAGTTGTGCCAGATCTCTGGCATGTGCCCTCTCCAGGTTCCCAGGGCTCCAGGCTCTGTGGCCAACAACTTTGTGCTGCACAGTCATGTCTGTGTGCAGGGAGCAGGCTGCCTCAGTGGCAAGCTGCTCAAACAGGACATATTTACCACCCTTTACTACCGCACATATACACATCTTGGAATGCTGTTTCCCTCTTTCACAACAGCTTTTGGGTTTTTTTTAATTGAAGTTTACCTTGTAGTCTAGTGTTCTCCAATTTCCTTTTTGCAAGACTGCTTCATCATCACTTTTCCTCATTTTTTATTGTTGGTAACATTTATCTACCTTACTCTTGGTCCCTCTGAATACCATTCTAATTATTTAATTTGCCAAAATCATTTTGATTTCTAAACCCATCCTCCAGTGTTCTCACTGTCCATCCCACCTTCATTTCATTTTAAAGAACCTTATACTTTATTTATGCAGCTCTCATATTCTTTCTTTAGTGTCAGAGCTTGGAACTGGCACACTTCAAGAAAGTATTGAGGACCAATTTTATTAGTTGTTTATTTAGGCCTTTTTTTGCTTCTTCTAGCAGCTAGAGGTTGAGAAAGACAGCTTTTCAGCAAAAAATGTAGAGTTTTGCTGCTGTCCAATTTTTGTTATAAATTAAATTTTTAAACAATTTTTAATAATTCTAATCCAAATATCAAATGGCATAACTATTAAACGTTTGCCTGTTTCTCAACTCTATCAGCATTTGTCAGTCACCTGAAATACTATTTCAAATCTTTTTGTTAAGAAAAGGAATTAAATCCATGTGTAAACTGCTTTTCATGCCTCCTTCTAATGAAAAATCTATACTTAAGTAAGAATTTCATTAAACATATTAAAGTAAAATGCTGGAATGATACATACTAGGGTTAAATCAAAGCTATTTACTTTGAAATCAGCTTTTTTCCCATTTCCAATACAAAACAATAATATTGCTGTTTCTTAAACGGTTCTAGAAAACTCACTTTTCAATGCTCCCTCTCTGAATAAAATACATTATCTGCACACATGCATTTCAAGTCGGCCTGCTGGGTCACTTGCTTCAGCATAAGCACAGAAATCAGTATTTGCCACGGTGGAATGTAAGAAATTTATCTTGTAAGTCTTCCCTTTTCTCTACGGACCTGAAGGTGTCCAGCCTCTGTCAAGCACTGGCTTTTTCTGCTACTGAAGTAACCAGATAAATTGCTGTTAAAACACACTTATTATCCCTAATTTCCTCCCCAACTACTGATTTCCACGGCTTATTTGATGTTTTAAAGATTCCTCTTAGTATTTGCTACAAAGTGTAGCTTAAAGGTGAAATGAAGGTCACTTTCTAAAGCTGGTGATCTCAGCAGAGCAAGGAAACCTGACTCTACAGCTACAGTTTCCACTGTGTTAGTGCCGTGTTCCCTGCTTTCTAGACCACATCAGAGCAGCATTGGCAGCAGTGAACAAACATTTCCCTAAAACATGTGCAACTGGTAATTACCATAGCAACAGAGAGCTGTCAAGTGAAATTACAAAGAACTATAGCTCAAATTACTTCAGCAACACTGCCATTAATTAGAATTCTAGATTTTTTAAGCAAACACTTCAAGAAATAAAGAGCTAGCAGGGCACTCACAAAGAAATCGACAAAGCATTGTCTAGTTTTAAAGCCAAACCAAATTATTTGATAGCCACACACAATTAGTTACAAGTGCTTTCCTAATCACTAACTCCTGTTTGATACAGTGCAAAACTCAGCCACAGTCTCTATCTAGCTTATCAAAGACACAGCAGATTTTTTTTTGTGACATTGCTTCTGCTCCTCAAGTCTTATTCTACATGGAGATTACTGCGAGCCGAAGAGAAAATGTGTTCTCTAAAGGATCACACATGGAATTTTTGTAAGCACCCTAATTAATTTATACAAATGCCTCCATTTCAAGAGGACAGTAAGTCTAGAAGTCTGACTCTAGAGAGTCAGCCTCCTTCACACCTCTGCTCATGCATCTATTTATGAAAGTACTTCGGGTCCCAAATAATGCAGATATATTTTTTAATTTTGCTCTTAAGGAACAACTCCTCAGCTGCAAGGAATGTGAACAAAGGACCAGCATTAAGTTGGTTTACTTCCATTTTGGGGGGCCTATCTTTTACATTCCTAATTAACTATGGCATTGGGATACATCCTGCACTGTAAAAAAATAGTGGTATTTGTAGTGGGTGCCAAAAAAAAAAAGCAACCTACAAAATTAATACTCTTTTTAGAACTTGGCGGTTTGCCTGTACAGCAATTTGTGGTGTTTAATATGTATTACAGTAGAGAGTAGCTGATCTTATTACCTGACTTTACTTAGCTGCACTTCTAGAACAAGAAAAACTCTTTAGCCTTCTCTAGACCAGTTGGACAAGCAACCTCCATACCTTTTCAGAAAATGCTATATATTCACACAATGGGTGTGCTGCAATGGACAACTATAAATTCATCAGAAAGGATAGACCAAGAAGGAAAGGAGGTGGAGTGGCCCTGTGTGTTAGGGCGTGCTTTGATTGTCTTGAGCTTAATGATGATGATGACAGGGCTGAATGCTCCAGCTCTAAGAATCAAGAGGAAGGCCAACAAGGCAAGAGATCATGATGGGAGTCTGTTATAGACTGCCGAACGAGGATGAAGAGTTAGATGAAATATTCTACAAGCAGCAGGGAGAATTCTCACAGTCATTACCACTTGTTCTCGTGGGAGAATTCAATTTACTGTATATCTGATGGAAATACAATACAGCAGACAGGAAACATTCCAGGAGGTTCCTGAAGTATGTAGAAGGTAAGACAACTTCCTGACACAGCTGGTGAATAAGCCAACTAGGGAGGGCTCCCTGCTAGACCTGTTGTACATGAACAGAGAAGGTGTTGTGTGGGTGATGTGAAGATTGGAGACTAGTTTGGGTATGGTGATCATGAAATTATAGAGTTCTCAGTTCTTGAGGAAGTAAGGAGGTGAGTCAGTAGAACTGTCACCTTGGACTTCTGGAGGGCAGACTTTGACTTGCTTAGGACATTGGTTGAGAGAGTCCCTTGGGAGACTGTCCTGAAGGGCAAAGGTGTCCAGCAAGGCTTCACATTCCTCAAGACGGAAATCTTTAAGGCACAGGAACAGGCTGTCCCAGTGTGCCATGAGACAAACTGGTGGGGAAGAAGACCAGCCTGGCTGGAACTCAGGAAGAAAATGAAAGTCTATGGCCAATGGCAGAAGGGGCAGGCAACTTGGGAAGACTACATAGATCCCATGAGGCTATGCAGTGAGAAAATCAGAAGGGCCAAAGCCCAACTAGAACTTAATCTGGCTACTGCCACAAAAGACAGTAAAAAATGTTTATATAAATACATTAACAGTAAAAGGAGGACTAAGGAGAATCTTCATCTTCTATTGGATGTAGGGGAAAACATAGTGACCAAGGATGAGGAAAAGGCTGAGGTACTGAATGTCTTCTTTGCCTCAGTCTTTAATAGTAAGACCAGTTTTTCTCTGAGTGCCCACACCTCTGACTGGGAAGACAGGGATGGGGAGCAGAATTAATCCCTGACAATCCAAGTGGAAATAATCAGTGATCTACTACACCACTTAAACACACACAAATCTATGGGATCAGAAGGGATCAACCCAAGTATACTGAGAGACCTGGCAGAAGTGCTCACCAAGACACTTTCCGTCATTTGTCAGCAGTCCTGGTTAACCAGGGAGGTTCCACTTGGCTGGAGGTTAACAAAAGTGATGCCCATGTACACAAAAGGCTGGAAGGAGGATCTGGGGAACTACAGACCTGTCAGTCTGACTTTGGTGCCAGGGGAGGTCATGAAGCAGATCATCCTGAGTGTCATCACACGGTACATACAGGACAACAAGGGGATCAGGCACAGTCAGTATGGGTTCATGAAAGGCAGGTCCTGCTTGACGAACCTGATCTCTTCCAATGACAAGGTGATCCACTTAGTGGATGAGGGAAAGGTGGTAGATGTTGTTTGCTTGGACTTTAGTAAAGCTTTTGACACTATTTCTCCTGGAGAAACTGGCTGCTGATGGCTTGGATGGGAGTACACTCCAGTGGATAAAAAACTGTCTGGGCAGCAGGGCCCAGAAAGTGGTGGTAAATGGAGTTAAATCCAGTTGGTGGCCAGTCACAAGTAGTATTCCTCAGGGCTCAGTATTGAGGCCTGTTCTGTTTAATATCTTTATCAAGAATCTGGACAAGGGAATCAAGGGCACTCTTAGTAAGTTTGCAGATGACACCAAGTGTCTCCGTTTAAGGCTCAGGGCAACCCCCCATGGAGCAGAATTAGTTTCACTCCTCTTCCCCCTCCCCTCTTCCCTCCCAGGGGAGGAAGAAAGGCCTCACACAAAGTTGGAATTCAAGATTACAACTTTTAACAGGGAGTAACAAAAGGGATATCAAAGGAAGGGAAATATACAAAGGTAACAAGGGAAGGTATATATACAAATATATACAACACCGATCCTCGGATGTTGCTGTATTCCTCCCAAGCCACGTGGAGTTGTAGCAGCCACAGAGATGTCTGGAGCCAGCAGCAATCCCAGCGAGGAGGGGGCGAGCGGAACTTCCTGTGTCCTTTTATAGAGTGTGGCAGGAAGGGGAGTGGAATAGCCGCTCCACCTGTCCCTCCCCTTCCCCAAACCTTAAACCACAACATTCCACCCCTTATTCCATACCACTTTCTCGCCACACTCATTCATCAAGTTGTGAACAGTCACTATATAGTAGTCNGTCTGTTATAGACTGCCGAACGAGGATGAAGAGTTAGATGAAATATTCTACAAGCAGCAGGGAGAATTCTCACAGTCATTACCACTTGTTCTCGTGGGAGAATTCAATTTACTGTATATCTGATGGAAATACAATACAGCAGACAGGAAACATTCCAGGAGGTTCCTGAAGTATGTAGAAGGTAAGACAACTTCCTGACACAGCTGGTGAATAAGCCAACTAGGGAGGGCTCCCTGCTAGACCTGTTGTACATGAACAGAGAAGGTGTTGTGTGGGTGATGTGAAGATTGGAGACTAGTTTGGGTATGGTGATCATGAAATTATAGAGTTCTCAGTTCTTGAGGAAGTAAGGAGGTGAGTCAGTAGAACTGTCACCTTGGACTTCTGGAGGGCAGACTTTGACTTGCTTAGGACATTGGTTGAGAGAGTCCCTTGGGAGACTGTCCTGAAGGGCAAAGGTGTCCAGCAAGGCTTCACATTCCTCAAGACGGAAATCTTTAAGGCACAGGAACAGGCTGTCCCAGTGTGCCATGAGACAAACTGGTGGGGAAGAAGACCAGCCTGGCTGGAACTCAGGAAGAAAATGAAAGTCTATGGCCAATGGCAGAAGGGGCAGGCAACTTGGGAAGACTACATAGATCCCATGAGGCTATGCAGTGAGAAAATCAGAAGGGCCAAAGCCCAACTAGAACTTAATCTGGCTACTGCCACAAAAGACAGTAAAAAATGTTTATATAAATACATTAACAGTAAAAGGAGGACTAAGGAGAATCTTCATCTTCTATTGGATGTAGGGGAAAACATAGTGACCAAGGATGAGGAAAAGGCTGAGGTACTGAATGTCTTCTTTGCCTCAGTCTTTAATAGTAAGACCAGTTTTTCTCTGAGTGCCCACACCTCTGACTGGGAAGACAGGGATGGGGAGCAGAATTAATCCCTGACAATCCAAGTGGAAATAATCAGTGATCTACTACACCACTTAAACACACACAAATCTATGGGATCAGAAGGGATCAACCCAAGTATACTGAGAGACCTGGCAGAAGTGCTCACCAAGACACTTTCCGTCATTTGTCAGCAGTCCTGGTTAACCAGGGAGGTTCCACTTGGCTGGAGGTTAACAAAAGTGATGCCCATGTACACAAAAGGCTGGAAGGAGGATCTGGGGAACTACAGACCTGTCAGTCTGACTTTGGTGCCAGGGGAGGTCATGAAGCAGATCATCCTGAGTGTCATCACACGGTACATACAGGACAACAAGGGGATCAGGCACAGTCAGTATGGGTTCATGAAAGGCAGGTCCTGCTTGACGAACCTGATCTCTTCCAATGACAAGGTGATCCACTTAGTGGATGAGGGAAAGGTGGTAGATGTTGTTTGCTTGGACTTTAGTAAAGCTTTTGACACTATTTCTCCTGGAGAAACTGGCTGCTGATGGCTTGGATGGGAGTACACTCCAGTGGATGAAAAACTGTCTGGGCAGCAGGGCCCAGAAAGTGGTGGTAAATGGAGTTAAATCCAGTTGGTGGCCAGTCACAAGTAGTATTCCTCAGGGCTCAGTATTGAGGCCTGTTCTGTTTAATATCTTTATCAAGAATCTGGACAAGGGAATCAAGGGCACTCTTAGTAAGTTTGCA
>VYZX01003424.1:0-14192 GCA_013401335.1 Brachypteracias leptosomus
GAGCCTTAAACAGAGACATGGGGTCTCTCCACCCTAATATCCCTCAACCTGCAGCCTTCAGACCCTTCACCCTTTCCTGCCTGGTGGTTGTTGGAGAGCCTGCCTTACAATGAGTCATTTTGTGCTGCCCAGCCATGAAAAATAGCCAGGTTTTAGTCCCAAGGAGGGACATGTCACATGAACATTGCCAAGGAAATCAGTAAATAGCTTAATTTTATTTTTTTTTTTTCCTCACAAGCACTGAGTGTGTTGAGGGCTTGTTGTTTTAAGTATATTTATTCTTAAATGCGTACTTGATCTCATCTGCTTTTAAAATGCCACCAGGGAGACTTCTTGACAATTCCCTCTGGAGACTGAAGGGAGGAGGAAGGAGGCTTTTTGTAACATCCCCAGCTGTTTGGGTGGATTTGCTGTGCTAGGAGGAGTAATGCAGGACTGGCCAGACTGCAGTTCTTCATCCTGTACTATGACAGTGCTTAAACCCTGCCATGTGTAGACACAGCCCTCGTAGTCTAGCTAACAGCCTTCATCTATCTTTCTTGCATGCAATATTTGAGTGTTAATGGTGCTGGTGTACAACATTAACCTCATGTCTGGGTTAGACTTTGACTCCCTTTGAGTCATTTTTGCTAGTGTCAGTTTGAACTCAGAATGACATTGCGCAGTGCATAAATCACAATGTAAGATACTGAGACACCCATTTCTTCATTTGTCTTCTTGTGACTGGAGATGAGAAGTCTAAACCCAGAGTTTTTCCAGCCTGTGTGATTCAGCATGCCTGCCTCTTTTGCAGTCCTTTCAAAGGAGATGAATATTGGGATGACAGGCAAAAGTCATTGTCAAAGGGAGAAATAATAAAGGCTCTTCATGTTCCTTCCTACACTTCAATTCCTATAACTTTTTTCTGTGTCACAGTGACACCCCATCTTACAACCAGTGTTGCTGATGAAAATATGATTTTGATTGATAAGGATGACTTTTTAATACATATGACCTTGGTTGTTTGAGACCTTAGTGCTTTGGTCCGGAATGGAACTATCTGAAATAGCTGAAATAATAGGAGATAACTTTCTTAGCATATGAAAACATTCCTTGGTTTCTGAATTTTATGTACATTTTTCCTTTAAAAACAATATTTTTGTATAACTTAGGATATCTCCTATTCTCACCTTTTTTGCATTCAGCCTGCAACTTTTCCTTTTATAATATTTTCCTAAAACCTTCATCTTTTCAAAGGAAGATCTATACAAGCAGCTTCACCAAGCCTATTGCCAGAGCAAAATGCTTAAGAAGTCCCTTTTAATAAGCCTTTTTCCCTCTCTTCTAACACGTCAGTGGGACTAGAGCCTGAATACTCCAGTGACTAGCGCTCTATAAATACCTTTGATAGATAAATTAGAAGCTGCTACACAGTGGAACAGGTTTTACTTGAGCTGTGCAGTTAAGGGAAGGGAACTAACCAAAATAAGCATAGGCTTGCTGGTGGAGTGAAATATATAACAAGGACATGGTTTGCCAACTATTGTCATAGTTATTTACTTTACCTAAGCACAGAGATAGAAATATAGCAATTATTGTTGGTAAATGCCACTTCATATTGCTGACTGTTGTACTTTCCAAGGACTCTCATTACTATAGAAGCATTGCCAATTTTGACAAATAGCATTTAATTAACAAAAACTGTATTTCTAAAGCAGCTGTACCTCCTGGAAAGTCACCTGCTCAGGTAGGAGAGGAGAAGGCTGAAGGGGAATTTTACTGGGGTTTTTCAGATGCGTGGAGATCCCAGGTGTACAGCCTGTGGTATTGGTAACCATCAAATATCCCAAACAAGGGTACTGGGTGAAATAAGCAGAACAGTTTAAAAAAGAAGCGAGAAAAGCTGCTGTGAAAGCAGGTGGTGAACTTCTGGAGCTTAGTACCACTGGCCGTGCTTGAGAACATGTCAGCAGGTTGAAAAAGGGATTAAACACATTCATGGCCAACAAGTATCTAAACAGATACTAACAGGAATATGCAGGAATCTAGTAAAACAAAAGTATGAGAAAGCATTGATGCTGATGTTCTCCCATAAAAAGCCTCTTCTGTTGCCACTGCTGAGATCAAATACTGGGCAGGATGGATCCTTGGTCTAACCCAGCAGTACATTATGTCCTTAAAATATAGAAAACACAAAGCTGCTGCTTCTGCCATAGATCTCAGCACAGAAAGCTTTGGTATGTCACCATGGAGCAGAGGGTGGAGTGAATGGGACGACTAGCATTAAGGCTTAGATTTTTAAAAAGTCTGAAAGTACATATGGTAGAAAATTGCACTTCCAAAAATGTTGGGGTCTTGAAGTGCTGGGGCCTGAGTTGTGAGCCTCAAGTTGGAGTTGTCCTGTGGATGAGTCACATCCTAGCAGAATGTTTTGTTTCTCCCAGTGGCTTCAGGTTCCAGAGGCAGAACCTGGCCCACCTGTGTCTCTGTGGCTCTGCCCTCACCCAGGTGATGGTGGATGGAGTAGTGGGTGAGGCCAGGGCTATATCAACCAGGCGCTGGTCAATTGGAGGAGTTTCCTGTTGGGTATGGCTTCTGTTGGGGCTGGTTGTATCTTGCTAAGCTCTCTTGGTGGTGTCCTTCCATGTGAAGGACCACTGAAGGAGCCATCTCTGTCCCTTGTGTCCAGCAGGCAATGCTGGCACCACAGTGGGCAGCAGAGAAGCTGGGCCCACAGGAACCTATTGCAGAATCATTTGAAAGAAGACTTATGAGGGGATGTTGCTGAGTTCAGGGTTGGCCTGTGTGATCAGGCAACTGATGGCAACATAAGATGATGATGGCTGAACCTGCACAACAAGGCTACTCTAAATTTCAGCTGTTTGCTTGTCTACATTGTTTTTACATGTATGCTTCTACTGCTGTGAATTACAGCATAGAGTTTGTTTCTTCAGTTTTTGTTGTTGTTTTGGTTTTGCCTGTATTTTCACATGCTTAGTGAATATGGCTCGCTAAGAAACCAAGTGAGGCAATTTGAACTTAGGTGCCCAAATTTGCCTGCATTATCTTTCAGCTGCCTTCATCTGTATCAGGATCTGTTTCTTTCTTTTTCTTAGGAGTCTTTGGAGATTCAACAATGGCCAGAAGACATATATATAATTGCAAGAGCCCTTTTGCTTACAGCTCCCTCCTCTATGTTTAGAGCTGTTCCCGGTGGGAGGTTTAATCTAGTTATCACTTTTTGCTGAGGAAAGCACATTTTTAGGTTTTGCTTTAATTTTAAAGTACGTTTACCTCCTCTTCTTGATAAATTGAAAGCATGGTCTTTGTTCTTTTCATGTTGTTCATCACAATCTTAAGAAGGAGAGACCAAAGACAGGTTCCATTGGGAGACATCTGTGCAAACATCACTGCTGCGTTTCTATCCATCAGTTTTTAATCTGGACCCCTGCCTTTTTCATTTTTTCCTTCAGCCCTGTACTTCTCAGAACCTGTGCAGCAAGCTCTGGTTTGCTTATTTACACTCATCGTAAACTGCCCAGAAGCCATCTTCATTGGCCAGAACGCTGTTGTGTGGGAAGAAAGAGACAGCTGCTGTCTCTGAAGTTATATTTTGAGGGTGGACTTGAAAGCACTTGTGTCTTCAAAACCCTAAGAAAAAACAACGTATTGTGTACAGCTGTCCAATTCGTAAAAAGCATTTCAGGGCAAGTTAGAGCTCATCCTATAAAGTAGTTGCTGAGGTGAAAATGCAGAACTCTTCTGTCATTATAGGAAAAGGGGTTAAGTCCAAATGACTGACTATGGTCCATTTATAAAGCCCAATGTTTCAGTATTTTATTAAGTATCTAGTTTAATTTAATACTGATAATAGAGTTTACAGGCAGAAGCGGGGAGCAGGGTTTTCTGTGTTAGCCTTGTCTATCAGAAATCCAACAACCTGTAGAGGTGACAACTTTCCTCAGAAATATCCAGACTTTTTGTGGCAATATCCAAGTGCTGAATTTTATGGAAGCCAAATTGAAAGCTGTATTCCTAAGTGCTTGGGTTATGAGAAACATTGATGCCCACAATTTAAATTAACTTCACAAGAAATTTCAACATCTTTCTGAAAAAAACAGTGTTAGTTAGATGTCTAACTTGTCGTCTGAATTCATGGACCAAATTCCCAGCAACTCCTGAAATGACTTCTGCAGCACACAGCTCCAGTCAATTTCTATTGAGAACTTTTCCTCTTCTCTTGCCGACAGTGGCTTTACAATTCTGATTTATTCTGAGCTTTATTCTCTGTACTTTTTAGTCTTTAATAGAGTCTTATATTGTAATCACAGCTGAAATCTGCAGATTATGCTGCAACAATAAATTATTCAGATGTGCTACTTAGACTTCATTTTACTAAAATGGTTCCATCTCTGTCAGTGATTGACAGTTATTTCTGAGTATTATTTAGCCTTTCATATTATGAATCAGGACTTCTTGCCTATTGCCAGCACCAGCTTCTGGTGCCAGATTCCCATCTGGCATTGTAACAGGGAGCATTTGAGTAGGACACACTGCCTTTTTTTAGTATCAAATCCATAAGGCTCACAAAGAAAAAACAGCTTCTTTTATCTACTGAGCTCAAACTTATGTATTCTGTAAATCATCTTGACTGCTCAAGTGTCAAGATGACTTTAATAGCCCTAATTGAATGGAAAACTGAGCTGAAACTCAAATGTGGAGTTGGAGCTCTTGATGATGTACAAAACATCTTTTTTAATAGCCCCCTATTAAAAAAAGAAAGTTAAACACTATGTTATATAGACATTTCTATAATGTTCCTCCCTGAGCAGTAATTAGTTCTGCTCGTGCCTGGCCATCCAGCTGGGGCTCTGGGGAATTTAGGAGCTTTGTTAGCAAGGTGTGAGGACCCACACAGCATCTGTGAAGCGCTACCAAGCCCTCCTGACAGTTGCAGGCTGTCAAATCTTTCATGAGTAGCACAATGTTCACTTGCACGTCTCCCTCTTCTTCCCTCCCATGCAAGGAGTTGTCTACTGTGCTGGCAAGGTGCATGGTCAGGGCTTTCTTGTAGCCTGGCTCTGAGGTGTCCCGGGTGAGACTTTAATTGTACCCTTGTTTGGTGGCTTGTTGATAGCATATGTCTCATGCATAGCCAGCTGCTGGGCCAAGGCAGTGGATGCTGGAGAGGTCTGTGGGATGTGTTTTTGACTGTATGGGAAGGATATGTCTGAGCATGGATCTTGCATCTCAGGTCCAGGCTTAGTGTGCTGAGTCCCAAATCACTCAGCCTTTATTGTTATCACACATAATATTAAACAATGAAAGGAAGCAATCTCAATAACTATTAGGGGATCAGAAACTTTGATGCTAATTGAAAAGTTATCACCTAACAAACAAAGAAACAAATCTCTAAGATAGTCCCTCTGTGCCCAGATTTTATTTTTCATGATTGACAGAAGTTACTTTATCTCAACAATGGTGTTTTTTGGCTTTGTTATCACAAAACTGTCTCCCAGAAAATTTCCCTCTCTCTTGATACTGAAGTGTTTGACCAGGCTTTTCTCCCCTTGAGGGAGGATTTTTGGTAGTCATTTTCCTTAGGAAATACATGGGTGCATACAAATCATCTTTGTTATCAGAAATTCAGCTGTAATGTTTCAAGAGTAAAGGTAACGTGGCGTGGGGCTTTTAAAATGCATTGTATTACCATATCTCCTCTTTCTTGAATTGCTTCTAAAATTGAGTGTCACAAATTTATCTTGGAGAAATCAAAGGAGGTAGCTCCAATGTTTCTGCCAAGACTTGTCTCTGCTCCTAGTGCTTTAACTAGACACTAAAAGAAACAGTATCTTCAGCAACAGTTGATTTTCAAACAGTGTTTATGTGAAGTATCAGAAAATTCCAGTTCCCCTGTCTCTGTTTCCCATTCTTGCTCCTACCCAAGCTAAAGAGCACATCTTTTTCACAGCTAACACCTTTCTTTCCTTGCTTCTGTCTTGCTGGAGAATTTCTCCAGCTTCATATGGCTGTGTGGAAGATCTGACTATCTACAACCTCAACTAGACTATTTGATATATTTGTTGATATCCTGTGGAAGAGGCAGTCCCTGTTACATCCATTTCATGGCTGCTTCCAAACTCAATACTTTATGTGACAATTTACATGGTCTCCATCAATAAATGACTGATCTGATACACATATAGGGTTAAATTTATACATGGAGTGCATTATATTGGTCTGAACACAGACATTTTATATGTCATATATTAACAAGTACTACTAACAGCCAGAAGTCATCGTGGGTATTTGATATTAATGATACTGTGTATACAATAGCCTTGAACAACATTAATTTCTTTGCACTTAACAGTGAAAGCAGCAATTGACAGAGAGCTGGAATCCCAAGGATTGATGTATCTAAATATATTTATATACAAAGCACAACTTACATACTTAAGTAAGTGGCACAGAAGTAGGATTTGACAGAAAGCTGGAATGACAAGCAAGGAGGAGCAGAAGGAAAGCTTCTATACACACAGGTGCCATCTCAACTATCTGCTGGCTGCTGCTTCTATAAAGTTTAGCTATATACGTGTGTGTGCATGGAAATATGTGTATAGGTACATAATGCTTTCTATTGCCTGTTTTTGGATGTTAGAAGAATATGATACAGGTCACTGGAAGGAATCCTGACTTGTTCTACAGAGATTAAATGTCTAATGTAATACAATTTATTAAAATGAGCTATATTGCCAACTCCACCATCACAAGCTCTGCAATAACTTCATTATCTGGCTCTTGCCAAGTGAAAACAGCATAGTTGTTTTGTCATATTGTATTCCATTCATTCTGTAGCGTGGTATAAACAAGATCATGTTCAGCTTTATTCCAAGCAGACCATAGACTTGCCCTTTGTTTGACCCAGTCTGTTATGTTTGCAGTTCCTAGAGAACAAATTCTAATTATAGGATGCAAGTCTTCATGGATGTAGCCTTAAATGGCTGGAATAAGAGACCTTACTCTATTAAGAGGTTTTCAATTTTCAGATTTAAAGCTATATCAGGTCTCTGACTCAAAACTGTATCGTTATAAAAGTCACTGAATGACTCAGTGCTGTGCTCTGGGACTTGGTTAAGTGGTGCATTTTACCTGATTGCAGGTGGGATACTGAGGCACAGCACAGTGAAAGGGCAGCCAAGGGCCTGATTCTTATTCATATAGACCCCATTAATCTGTGGAGGAACATATGGATAAAAGGAGATGGAAATTATATTTGAATTTTCCAGAGCAATAAGATGTGTCATGGTAGACTCATTTTTTGCATAAGCACAAGTTAAAGTCTTTGCAAATCATGTTGTCTTTCAGAGTCTGGAAAAGGAAAAACAAGTTTACTTTAAACTAGGGTGCTTTTCCTTACTATTTGACAACATATCCATTGCCATCTAGAATTTGTACTAATTAGCTGTGAATATTTCAGTGACCTTGTTATGCTAATCAGACCTTGACATTTTATTTTGTGCACTAACTACAGTCTATTTCTGGTTGTTGTGACTCCTGTGAGTAAGGGCCATACAGTACAAATGAGCCCCTTTAAATGAAAGCCAACTGAGAAATGCTGTCACATGGATGACTTCCACATCTGAGAACATCTCCAGAACTTGCATAAGCACAGCCAGCCAGCACTGCCCTGTCTTCTGCCTGTAGCTCCTTTACTGCATAAAAAATTATTTGGGAGCTATTTAGACAATAAATATTCTTTGGTGGGTGATCTGAGTCAGCTGTGTGTCTGACTGTAAAGACCTCCTGTACCCTCACTTTCTTGGCTCACTGTTAATATTGGCAATATCAATGAACCACCCTTCTCCTTCCCCGTTTATTCCCTGGCTCTAGGTGCACTTAATGAGGACAAGGACTCCTTTAACCACTCTTAAGCCCAGGAGACCAGTGTAGAAATCAGTTGCAATATGGGACTGCCCTTGCTGAGGAGTTTCCTGGGGGAAGGTTAGTACTAGTAAATATGTTTCCACATTTTTAAAGCAATGATCATGTGTAAGCATTTTCTAGCCTTTAGTAGATGTAGTGATAAAACTCTACTGTCATGGTCAAAGCAGGCAGTGGGAGTATCAGCCACACACCAAACTCACTGAGCCTTATGTGACAGAAAAGAAATGCTGCTGGAGGAAAGTTGATGCCTTGAGAAATTAGGCTTCTTATTTCAACAAACATTTAATATGAATGGACTGATATTTAACTTGTTTTTTGATGACGTGTTAACTAAAGGTTGTGATTCTCTGTTCTTTAATTGTTGGTGACAAGAAGCGACACCAACCTCCCGCGCTGCCATCCTCAAAAGTGTGGTCCTGGTGGTGACACTGGCTGCCTCCCTTGACAAAAAGGAGTCCCTGTTGCTCTGAGGCTCACCTTGATCTTTCACAGGAGTGAAAGGAAGATGGATGCCACTGATATGGGGAATAAGACCCTATGAAGGCTGATGGTGGCAGCACGGAATTGAGTAGAGTTCTTTCTGGGTGAATATCAGAAAAAAAAAGTCCTTTCACTGTGTGCTGCTTAGCTGGGCTTGAGCTGCAAAGCACCCTTGGGGGCTGGAGCTTTCCCAGGGTCTCACTACAGATGAAATGAGTATAAAATGAGTTCAGGGGATTTATTCTTTACAGTTCATCTTGGTCTTGTTTACAGTACATACAAGGAAGAGACACTCATACATGACTAACAAGGAAGGTAGGTATGGATAAAAATGAGATAAGTTGTCAAAAATTCAGAGATCAATAAGAAATCTTACTCCTCTCTCTATACACTCAGGAAATTGACAGTGTACCAGTCAAATGCAGCTGCCCCTTATGCTCATGGCTCACCTCTGACATATCATCTGTGTCTGCTGCTGGAGCTGCACACTAGTCAATATAGGACTGTCATTTTGTATGATATTTATGGGAAACAAGTTGTTTTGATGCCTATATCATCATATTATCATGCCTGCAACTTAAAAATTACTCTGTCTTGAGTTAAACACAATCTGTTGATGGCACTTGGAGAATGGTAAATATCTGAGAAGAAGGAGGTGATTTTTTTCTACTGACTTACACTTTGTTTAACAATTTACAGGAATGAAGCATGAAGAAAAGGCTACAAATCAGAGCAGTAGCTACATAGCCTTGACTTCCAGTTTTATACCGATCTGCCTGGCATCTTGTGTGGTGGAATGCCTCAATGGCACACATATATTTTGAAAATTGGTAATATGTTGCTGGACCTTTCAGATGTCTTTCAGATTTCAAAGTGGATTCCAGCTCTGAAATTGATGAAATGGGAAAAAACAGGGAAACTACAAAAGGATTTAAAAGCTGCTCAAGATCTTGGTGAAGAAAGAAAGGAAAGAATATAAAATTTTACAATGCATTTATTGCTGACTTGAAATTTTTATAAGGTTAATTATTCTGTTCTAATTTTTCCTGATATCAAGAGACAGCATTAAAAATTTCATTCTTACAACACAGTAAAGGAATCAAAAAAGTAAAGAATCTCACATAAAGTACTCCAGGTACCGCTGAAAAGCAAGAAAAGGTGATTTAATTACATATTTTAAAACTAATTTTCTGTAAATGACCATAATATTCTGTAGACAGTTCTCTTTAGTTGGTTGCTTTTGTTGCTGGAACTTATGTTCCAGCATTGTTCATTTTTTCTTAAGAGAACAATCCCTCATTTTTTGGTGATGCTTTATACTCCTTTTTTTTGTTTTCTTTATGTAGTTTATTCTAACACAAAATAAATGGAAAATGTCACACCTTTCCAACAGAGTACTTTGTCATAACAGAACTCTTCTGGGAATTACTTTGGAAAAGGCAAGGACAGTAGTGAATTTATTATTTGGTGCAATGCCTGGTCTCACAAAATATGTGATTTAGATTAGAATCAGGGTTTCTGGAATATTTTATCATCCAATCCCATCACCCCATCAGAAACTTCCTCAAAGAATAAGCTGAAATAATGTCAGCATACATTGTGTTACTGCTTTTCAAGTTTTTCTACATGTCATTAGTCAGAAAACTTAAAAAACTTGAGAAATAAAGTGACTGGTGAAGTCTACTTTTCATAAACATACTTAACCCATTTTTCTTATTAAATGCTAACATTATTTAAGATAAATTCACAGAGTCACAGAATGGTTGAGGTTTGAAGGGACCTCTGGGGGTCATCTGGTCCAGCCTCCGTGCTCAGCTCAGGGGTGACCCCCAGGGTCATCTAGAGTAAGTTGCCCAGGACCATGTCCAGATGGCTTTTGAACATCTCCAAGAATGGAAATTCCACAACCTCACTGGGCAACCTGTGCCAATGCTTGGTTAACCCCATAGTGAAAAAATTTTGCTGATGTTCAGAGGGAACCTGTGGTGTTTCCATTTGTGCTCACTGCCTCTGGTCCTGTCATCGGACACCACTAAAAGACATACAAAGAGCATGACTTTTTGTACCCTCCCCTCAGGTATATATATAGATTGTCGAGATCTTCCCTCACCCTGGGTCTTCTTTTCTCGAGGCTGAACAGCCACAGCTGTCTGAGCCTTTCCTCACAGGGCATATGCTACAATTCCTTCATTATCTCTGCAGTCCTTAGCTGGATTCTCTCCAGTAGCTCCATGTCTCTCTTGTAGTGAGGAGCCCAGCATTACTATTATTAGTTACTGAAGTTATTAATTACTGTAATGATGTATTTGAAGGGACCAACCCTCCATATTTTCTAGGAAACACGCATAGCAAAAGCTATTTGAATATATGTAAACCAAAATGTCCTTGCTGGAATGCTCCTTGAAACACAGCTCCTCTTTGCTGGTGTGTACTGTCTAGATACATCTAATAACACTATGTGACCCAAAGTTGCACTCTGACTAAATCTGGCCACTGACTGGTGATGGCCACTGGCCTCAGTCTACAGGCCTGTCATTACAGTAGATTAATAGATTCACTGTGTAGCACTTAAAAATACTGGTACAATAAATTTTGTTTTTCTGACACTGGAACATCCACACAAGTATGTTCAAGTTAAGGAACAATAGACCTCCTAGTCTCTCATCCTAAGCCAAGAAGAACAAATATAATAGGACAGATGAAGAGATGAACCAAGAGCAGTGGCAGAAGCACCAGAAAGTGATGCTGAGTATATGGAAAAAGTAACTTCTTTGGGTCATCTACGTTCTGGATCTATGTCCTCATTATCCAGGCCTGGGGCTTTCTGCTTCTAAATTGTTTATGGGCTTTGTATCATGTTTGTTGTAAATTAAATATAAAAACTAACTTTTTTTCCACACAAACATTAAGGTTCTGCCTCATTATACTTAGCATATCCAAATGACAGATGATGTAGAGAGGACTGGAACACAGCGTTTTGTTTGTCCTGGCATTAATGAGCATTTGAAATGCTGATGTGTAGGCAAATCTATTTTTGTTTTCATATTTTGCATATATATTACGGTATAATGCCTTATGGGGGAATAGGAGTTTAACATCTAAATCTTTTAATATTCAACAAATAGTGGTACATACAAAATAGAAGGAGGAATGATTTTTCCCCTTAGAACATAGCAGCAAAAGTTAGTTTGGCTTCATGCAAGCTATTACAATGTTTGTACTAATTTGTCCCTCTAATTTAGAGTTGATTAATGTTAAGTTTTGTCTTCAGGAAATGCACAGCTCTTTGCTTGTTCTTTTCATTTAGGAGGCCACCTCATTGTAGTCTCAAATGATGTACGCTGGCAGAAAGAGGTTTAGTATCCCCTGAGTTTGGCAGTGAAAGATTTCACAAGTATCTTGAGCTGAATCCACACAAACTCCAAGTGGAAATAAGATGCTTGTTTTTAACATGCTGTAGTCAACCAGTGATATAGGGCATCCTTAGCTGCTGTCGATTGCCATGGCCTGAAGTCTTTAATCAAGGCTGTATGTCCCCAGACATGTGCTGGCATTGCTTCATGACATTGATATTGGCGACCCAGTAGTAACTGGATTATGTTCCACATCCTCATTATGAAGACCAGAATACATAATCACAGAGGTCCTTTCTGCTCTTAAAGTATATCAATTAATTAACTTACTGGTTTACTTAATTTGATTTAGATAAATTATACAGATATTTCTATATTCTGAGAGTAGGGGGGAATGAGAGAGAGAGGTTTATGGTCAAATGAGAAACAGTGATCTATCATCTGGTGCTATGCTAATTGTCTTTGCCCTTAGCCTGTAGTGGTGTGAATATGACAGCATTTTCAGTGGGCTTTGTCATCCACTGAAGTTAACTGAAAGACTTTCACTGAGTCTGAAGGGCGCTGGTGAGCCAGTGATACAAGGTTTACACGACTGCAATTCAGTAGGAATCTTGATGGCATGAAATTAGCCAGAGTAGCTAGTTAGTACACAGCTCCTCAAGCTCAGAGTGCAAATTATGTACCCAGAATTACAAATAAATAATGCAAGATGTTGCCACCATATGCCATCTATATATAAAGGGTGCCAGAAAGCAAGGCTTCCATCAAGCTCTGTGACTACCGCAAAGAGCAAAACATGTATGGATAGATCGCTTTCAGATAAATTATGTGGATGAATGTGTTTCACAGGTAACAAAAGATTTTTAAAACATAAAAGGTGTGTTCATAGCTTGCAAGTATTTAAAACAGTTCATACTGAGCTCCTCCTGGATTTATTTGCTTTGCTTCTTGCTTATTCTCTCTTTTGTTGGAGCAACAATTTATCATACAGTCTGCTTACCTTCTTCATTAGACATTTTAGTTTAACTCATTGTTACCTTCACACCACGGTGCTTTTTTCATAATATCCCTTGATTCATTTAATCTCTTCCTAGAAAGCTGAAACACTGGGATTTGTAAGTAGAATAACCTTTACTTATGATGTTGCAAAGACTTTTTTATACTAAATTGATTTAAATCAACAAATTTCAATTAATTTCTTCCTTGAGTAGCTGTCAGTTGTACTAAGCTGATATTCTAATTTTGCAGTAGGGTCTGTAATGTTGTTTACTCTCTTGGCACAGGGGTTACTGGATGAAATGTTGTAGCTTGCACTCTGGGCAAGGAGAATCTCTCTTCTACTACAAAAGCCTGTCTGCTCCAGCTACTCACTCTTGTCCTCTTGATTTATACTTGAGCTTTTTGCCTATACTGCTAGTTGCAAATGTAGTAGTATTCTTAATTCGATATTTATAGATATCTCTGGTTTACATTGAGTATTTTGGTAAACTGGAACCTGCTTTGACATTTACTATAGCAAGTGGTTGGAATACAAGATTATTTATTTAGAAGAAGTAGACTTGCCTTTACAATCTAATGATTCGAGTGGAAAGTGAAGACAAGCAAACCTTGAGATATATCAAATATAAGAGCTCCAAGACAGAGGTTTGGTGGCTGTGCATAAACATTCATTTCCTCTCTGCTCCCCTGGATATTTTTGTGACTCTTTTGGTCCCTTTGGGACTTCTTTTCACAAAATCCAAATTAAATTGAGCAAGAATGACTTCAGAATATTTATTTCTGTTTATGCCTTCTACTGGGATATAGTTCCTCTAGAGAACTGGAAGCTCATTCAAAGAGAAAAACAATTTTGGAATAGATTTTATTGTTTAAATTATTTCCAGGTGGTGCTTTTCACCAGATATTTTTAAATCAGTATTATTTTATTTTCTCTCCATCTCAGCCTACACAACTCCTAATTGTGTGCACATTTTTTTCACAGAGTGCAATAGCATGAATTAAATTCAGAGGGATTTTAATCTTTTTTTCTTACTCTCTTTTTCACTTATTAACTTTTTGAGATTTCTTTAACTTTTGGGAAGTCTTAGAGGAAGAAAGAACAAAATTAAAGATGGGATTAATTGTCATTTTAACACTCTTTAAACTGGTACTCAAGCTTGAGAAAGTTTTTAGAAGTTCAGAAAAACTGAAAAGGAATGAAATTAGAAAACAATATGCATTTGGTGATAGAGAAAGAAAACAGGGAAACAGTAATGAGAACATGACTCTCTCCCGCAAATTTCATGTTTGGTTTTCAAGACTGAATGAATATAAAACTGTGAAGTTAAATGAATCGGAAACGTTTGTTTTGTTTTAAATATTAATGCTGAAAACACCTGGTGAGTATCAAAATGGAGTTAAAACCACCTAAATCCCGAGCCACGTGGAGTTGTA
>VYZX01003433.1:0-13892 GCA_013401335.1 Brachypteracias leptosomus
TGCAGGATAATTGGCAAAACAAACATCCAGATGTCTCAGTCAGGATGAGGGACCCATTGTGCTTCAGGTACTATATAAAAATACACGTGCAAAGAGATTATAAGCCAATTTAAGCACACACAACAGGTGGGTGTAACAAGCAGCAGGAGGAATGCGGGAAAGAGGAGACATGAGAACAACAATTACAAGAATTAATGTCTTCATATGCTGCTATAAACCCAATCTTATATTCTGAAAAGTATAGCTGGGAAGTTGTATGAGCTATGAAACTAAAAATCTGGTCTTTCACTAATTTCAGTTATTATTGCTTTACCTGAATTGTACCAAATGGGAGAAGCAAAAAAATCAGTGATAGGCAGATCAAATGTTTTATGATTGTGCATATCTGATCTGATTCCACCAGCAACACAAATGGCAAGCTTATTTTTGTAAATGAATATCCTGTACCCCTACTCAACTTGTCCAAGTCTTCTTCAGACATTCTTGAGGTGCCTGCTTGGGTTTTTTACTAATTTCTTACCTCATTCACTCACTGTCTATGGATAGTATGTTTTTAAATAAATATATATGACATTCTAAGACCTATTTCACATTGGATTGTCAGTAACAAATCCCAAAGACTTCTGGGATGGAGTCTGATCTGTTTGTTAGTGGGATTTATTGCCTGGGATAGTAGGGGACTTCACTGGAGGAATCTGGTCCCTATATAATTCCAGGTTTATGAAATGTTTGGAAGCATTCAGCATTTACAGGGAATACACAGATACACAAATATACCTAAGACAAGTGAAGATACTACACAACAGGATAAAAGTACCCTTGAGTCTCCATACCCCGTTCATTCCAGTTTAATGGCTGAGATATCAGCCTCCCACTAGCTGTCTGTCAGACACCATCCCTCATATCAATTCTATTCTTTTAAACCTGTTCTCTCCACAAAGTCTTTGCTGATGTGAACTGAAAATACCAGGTTCATGCCAGATGAAAGCTTCCAGCAGACTCTAATCTATTTATCTATGTAAATATTTATAGTTCAGTAAGCATTATGGAGTTTGAGCATTAATTTATTTCAATGACTATCATTCTGACCTGGGTTCAAACCAGCAACATCATCAGTCCCAAGCCTGCCATATCTCCAAAACAAGGGCCCTGGCCTTTAGAAATGTATATGATTTCTAGAAAATATTGGCTGGAATAATCAGATCTAACCAATCTTCAAGATGCTATAGCTCTCACTTACATCATTGGACTGCTAGCTTGCTTACCAGAAACAGCAGTTGATATATTTGAAGTACTGCTAGTGCAAGTTAGAATAATTCCTACTACACAAAACAGTGGAAACTGCACGTTCTCTGTCTGACGACCAGAACAGGGCATGATCATGCAATACGCACTGAAATGAGCCTGGTATTGGAGTGTGAACATTAACTAACTGGACGTGAGCTCTGCTTTTAATACTTAGGACTCTGTAACCTTGCACCACCAGCTTTCTACATGTTGATCTTTGTATCTGAGAAAAGCTACTTCAGTTCTTAAATCCAGGATATCATATAGGATGCAACACATAACATCATTCTTCACATGTACATGCAGAGAACAGACTACGTATGTGACCATAAATCAAATTCATTTTAGGGCTCTAAGTGATTTTGTGTAGATCATTGCTAGCATTTATATCTGCAAAAATATTTTTTTGTTTCAAAAAGAATGGAACTCTTATCTACCTTGTCCTCTACTCAGATCGCCAATTCTTCAGTGGGACTATGTGAGTACAACAATACTACACTGTTCATCTATCAGTTAAATGATTGGGCCTTAGACAACTTTTCCTTATCAATTTGCCTTTTTCCATTCTGGAATTTTATCTATTTCCTGAGTCCCCTGGAGAATTAGAAATTAACATTTTTTGCTTCCTTCCAGGCTATAAATTAGCATCCCTGCTGCCTGGCTAACTAAGTCAGTACACTGAGTGGAAATAGCTGGTAGGATTCTTAGCAAGGATTCAGCTTGGCAAAGAGTAAACCTGCTGGATTTGAGGTCTTTTAACTGTTACAGCACTCTATGGTTTTGGACACATCAGCAAATTGTGACCAACCACCTGTTGGATCCATATGCTTTAAAGCTGATGGCCAGGCAAAAGAGCTGCCTACCAAATGCCATCAGTACAGCCTCCTGTGTGCCTTGTCAAGCGAAGGGAGGAAAGGGCTTTTTGCACTAAAAGGCATTTTACAATTCATAAAATAAATTAAAATGAAGCAACAGCGAACACACCTTCAGAAAAGTACCTGGGAAGAGCAAGTTTTCACTACAAAGAATTTTGACCCTAGGATAAGGAATATACTATTATTAAAACAATCAAATCTCTTTTAGTGCTACTATTCTTGTGTTCATTGTGAAGCTGAGGGTGAACAATGGAGGAGGCTGCTCTGTTGTTTTCAGCCTTCACCTAATTAAATATGTAGTAAGGCTTAAACTAAAGCTTGTGTATACTCTTCAAACAGCACATCATCTGCTCAGCAGAAAGACATTTGTTCTGCTATACTCCTTCTACACCAGGAGAAACCGTTTCTAACGCTTCATTCTGTAGATGTGAGGGCATGGAAGATGACAGACAATTGACGACTAAAACCAAACCTGAGGAATAAAGATGAATAATCAAATCTCATGTTATCATCTCATCCTTCCTGCAAGCACTGCCGTACAATGACCGACTGCCAGCAGTTCTGCTGCAAACCTGAGCATATGGCTTTGAGTTGCTCTGCTCCTATACCAATCCACAGAAATGTGACATACCAGTGTACAAATTACCAGTAGGGTTTTTTTCAGTCACTTCTTCTGTAGGTTGCATATGAGGCTCCTCCCCATGCCAGGAAAGGAGTGTATTTCATTATGGTTTATTTTAAAACTCCACTTGGATTGTTTTATTGAAAACCACTGCACTGGCGTAAATCTCCTTCCACCATCACACAAACACACTCCCCAGAACAGAGTCCAAACCTAACTATAGAGTTAATCAAACTATACACTTGGGCTGATCAGTTGTTAACAGGACAGAGTAGAGTCTAAAGGTCCCTTTGGATTCCGTTATTTAATGTGTCTTTTATACCATCCACAATATGGGTTATATTGCAGCAGCATTTGCTCCAGTTGCTTGCCAACAAACATTTGCCATCGAGGAGCCCTGAGCAAGCAGTCACATCTGTGTCCACTCCCATACCACCCATTTAGCAGAGACAATGATCACTAGAAACAACAAAGGAACCACAGATAAAACAAACAATGCTGTAAGCCAGAGATCACTGCCATCCCAGGCAAGTTTACCATGAAAATACTCAAGAAAAAGGGAGGGGGTGGATGCGAGCTATCAAATACAGAACTAGAAAACTTACACCTAGAAGAGGTTTTACCCACGCACCCACCCAACCCCAGATCTGAGCAGCATTTTCTAACACACTGCTAGAATTGAGCAAGAAAGACTGAGCAGTGCACATGGGAAGCAGATAAGCATCCGATGTCTCCTCCCATTTGGAGCCAAATAGTCTCATACAAGTCACTAGACACAAGGAATAATAATAATTGTTATTATTATAGTAATTACAGCAATAGAGAATCACCAACCTTGAGGATCCCAGTTCACCTGTTTTCTTGGAGTCTCGATTGGAAATTTCATCGCTTCCTTTTTGCACAGGGAAGAAAAAGAATTAAATAAATTCCCGACCTTCCTGTCTCAATGCTGCAGTCAAACAAATTAATTTCAAATTATAGGGAGCCTGCGCTGTTAGACTGAGGGGAACTGGTGGTTGCCAAGGAAAGAAATACACAAATAAATCAAAGAAGGTGGGGAGGGGCGGGGAGTGAAGTGGTTTGTACCGGCGAGGTGAGGAGGGGTGCAAGCACCCCAGCAGAGAGAGGGAGAGAAGGGATGGAGTGAAGAGCGGAGAGGGTCGTGGGGGAGCAGGAACAGGCTGAGATAGGCAGCGGGTCCAGGGCCCTGCTGGCTCCCGCAGCTGGCTCGCCCAGTCCACCTGCAGATGTCAGGGTGGCGGGGTCCCCGCTGCAGCCCAGCCCCTCTGCTGCGCCTACCTGAGGGGGAACCCGAGCTGCAGAGCAAAGATGGGGGAGTGACCCAGCTCCCCCCAACCCCAGGGACACCTCCCACACGAGAACACACACTCTCTAGCCTCAGACACCCCCCAAAAATGAGCCCACCTCAGTTCAGCTCCGGGCACTAAGGGGTAACAAAAGTCAGCCCTGGGGGGTGAGCCGCAGAGGCATTGCTGGGGCGAGGCCGGGCAGCACCCCGGCTGAATGCAGCAGCAGCCTGGCTCGCCGAGGAGAGCCGGAGCAGGAAGAGAAGGAGAAGGAGGAGGAGGGAGCCACCCTATAGCTTTGGAGGGAATTCACGGAGCCCCTCTATGCACTGGCTTAAAAAGGGGGTGGGGAGAAGCTGCGAGTCCCTTTGTAAGAGGCGGTGGCGGGGTGCTCTAGGGAGGGGACAGGCTTGAGCTGGTACTTACTGGGTATCCTTCCCGGAGGGAGGATGCAGGCTTGTTTGGCGGAGTTTGCAGCCGGAGACACTCTCGGCTAAGCTACGAGCAGCGGCGGCGGCGGCGGCAGCACACGGCAGGAGTACGGCAGCATCCAGAGCCTCTGCAGCGCAGGGGGAGGGGAAGGGCAGGGGATCGTCTGAGCCCCCGCAGGCTCTGGGGTACCAAAACCGGGCACCCCGAAAGCCAGGGGACTCCTGCTCCCCTTCCTGTCCCCCTTCCTCTCCAGAGAGCTGTGGACAGGGGTAGGCACCTCACAACAAGGCAAAGGCAGAACTGAAGGATACAGCCAGGCTCTGGGGAGGCAGGAGGACTGGGAGGCTGGAGGCCTCTCGGAGCCCGCCTAAGCTCTCAGAGGGGTGAGGGGAAATGGAGGACACTTGACTTTATCTTGTGCAATTACCAGACACTCGTTGCTTTCCAAGTCCGCATTCTCCCTCTTCTCCCTCCTGTTCCAGGCTTTCCCTCAAACTCAAAAAAGGCTTGTAACACCAGCAAGATCTCCAGTTCCAGTTACAATACGTGCCCCAGCTCCCCTCCCTTAGCCAGGAAAACAAAACCCCAGCCCCTCTGGGGGCCTGAAAGAAGACTCTGCGAGGTTAACCCTGTCCTGCCTCCTCTCTTCCACCCTGGAAATCAACTCCTTGTGTAAAGGGATTCAATCACTGGGGATGGTTTAGGGGAGAGATCCACAAATATACATGGGTCATGGGTCAGAGACCTGTATCATAATCAGTCCTGAGGTCCATAGCCAGGATGATCTGAATTGTCAGGAAACATAGTTGTCTAAATCTGGTGCATGAGACAATTTGACCTCTGCCTTTTGCCCTGTATCAACTGCCCTCTCTGTCTTCCTTTCCTATCTGTTGCTGTTAGCTAACCTTGTAAGACAAAAAGGAGAAATCTGCCCCAGTGAAAAAAAAAAACCAACAAAAAGGCAAAAAAAACACCCTAAAAAGTGTAGGTCTCCTCGGGAAACTTACTGTGGAGGCTGGCACACTCTTTTCATATCCACATTAAGAAGCTAAATAAATAGGCACATCTGTGCTTGTCCCCAGTCTTTGTTCAACCCTAAACAGGAAGGGGAAATCAGTATTTGGGAATCCACACCTTCATTTGGTGGTGGTGTGCAAGGTCCCATAAAGCAGTCTGTAGTTTGCAGAAATTAGGTGGAAGTAATGCAGCAAGTTTGGGTTGGTTTTTTTTTTGGGGGGGGGTGGCTGGGTGTCTCTCCTTTCCCTAATCCAAGCACCCCTGTGGCTCTTGTTTTGTGCCGTACAGGAGGAGGCGGGACAGGCTGCTCTAAGGGAGGACATGGTGGGAATGCTAATGAGTCTGCTCAGTCAGACTTGAATTTGAGATGATTGCAATGATGACATCAGGAGCACAAGGTATTTCCTTTGCAAACAGACCACGATACATTTTGAACAGGCTTCGGGATTCCTGTTGACATTGCTTCTGCAAACTGAATGGAAACAAAAGCGAGGGCAGGCTTTGCTAATTGTGCTGTGTGATCACTTGAATCATGGTTGGGAAATCGTTTAATGATTACAATAACCAAAAAGGCTTCAAAGAAGGCTTCTGAATGCCCAACAAGGTCAATTATCAAATATGCATCAATAAAGAACTCTTTATATATTTATACACACATATGTAATATATATATGCATGTATATAACTTTTCCTCAGCATTCAAAACAGTTTCCAGTTTACTGGCATCTTCCCTGCACATTACTGGGGAAAACTAACATATAGACATATTTATTCAGTTGTGTCACCCTAACCCAAGCACTTCTTTGTCTTTTTGCTATAACTACAAGCAGTTAACCAGTAAGGTGGGTATTGTGCCACAGACATCTGCCCACTGAGAACTCACCTAAGATCACCAAACTCAAACAGGCCACTGAAAGGCCAACAGCATTAAATTCCTGCTAACATACACAGGAAGTCTGTAGTCAAGAGGTGAATCTTCAGGTAGTTCATTACCAGAAACACATCCTGATTATTACTGTCAAAAGGAGTTTTCATGTGGCCATATGAATCCTTTGTTATTAAACTGACCTTAAAATCAATGGGGTTACTCCAGAGATGGATTTGGCATAAGAGCGCATCTTTCACTGACAGCACAGCTGTTGCATAAAAACATAACTATTATCATATGTAAATAAAAGGCCTTTCACCTCTCAGTGATGTTAAATTCTCATGATAGGGGGAACTGATGACTTGAAGCTATAGTGTTTCAAGCTGTTACACTGTCAACTATAAGCTAAGTAGAATCAGTAATGTTTAATATTTAAATGAAAGACCACCAAGAAAAAAAAAACAAAACCAAAAAACAAACCATCAAAAACCTAAATATAGCATGATCAATCTATTTTACTACCTCTATAAGAATTTTAAAGACTCAATATCAATAGTTTATTAAACTGGTCTGCCTAAATCTTTCTTTTCATTTAGGGCTCATTGTTCAGACAATGTCCTCAGAGTTGCTGTTAGTTGAGAATCAGTGCCTTACAAGACTGGGCATGTGACACTCACAACACAATAGACAAGAGGCTTTCTATTACAAACAATCTCACTGAAAGAAAAATAAAATGCTAAGTTCTCATTTACTGTTCATTAGTAATATGACATGAATGATTCAGAAGCTGTTCTCATGTAACTTAAAGAAAGCCATAGCAGATGAATAAATAGCTCTTATACCTACTTAAATCCAGTGAGCAGAAATGGGGAAATGCATTGATAGTAGATAGAAATCATCTGTAACCTGTATGTTCCAATTCTTGGAATCACTGAAGACATGAGACATGGTTAGATGGAAGTTTAGTCAGTCTTTGTGTCATCACTTTGCAATATGCTCATTTCTGTATATAGCGATTCAGTTTATGGTTAACTATATGATTGCTTGCAATCTTGCATTTCTGATTGCGAATATCATTCTTCATTCAGTTTATTGCCACAGGAGTGCTGTTACTTACACTCAGATTAAGAAAGCCAGAGAACAGGCCAACTGAAGTGCAGTCTGTTTTTTATATTCTGTTGACCCATCCTTTAGGAGTATAAATTTGGACAGGACTCAGTGCAGAATCCTTTTATAACTACTTTATTCTCTTGGAAGCCTTCTGTCTAGGAGGGCATTTAAAGCCTTCTCTTTCAGATGACCTGAAGATCTTTTTTTTAATGGTTTTCTGAAGGCTTATTGTAGTTAGTAATCAAGAAGTTAACTAAGAATCAGGACTACTATGTACTGTGCAAGGAAAAACAACCTACTATTTTTGTCTTCTACAGCATGCAGTTTCTTACCACTTTTTAAATTGTAGCATGCCATGTTGTGTTTTCATTCATTCAGGGATGAATCCACAAAACATAAAATTTACTTATTAGAAGAAATGGTTTCAATGAAATCCATGAGTCTACCTGAGGCAACTACACCTCAGTAATAGCCTTTGCCAGAATATCTTCCCTGACCTGTTTTGAGTTACCACAGCCTGTCTGCAAGTTCCTTTGGCCAGTGACTCTCATAGAATATGCTATGGATCCTGCCTCTCATATCCTAACACATATTTATATCATCTGGCCCACTTTAAGCATCCACTCTCTAAATGCCAGAACAGGAGAGGAGGTACCTGGTTCACAGTTCATAGCCATCTTCTTCATTCTCAGGGCTTTTCCAGTAACCATTCCTCATTAGCCAGACTCCAGTTTTCAGACACCTCTTATATCAATCCCTTTGTACAGCCCGCAAGGACTAGTGGAGTAGTTAGATCATTTTTATATTTTATCTGTAAAAGTATATGCACATTATTAGTGTAACTGTATATTGTACCTTTTTTTTTTCTTCAATAAAAAATCTGCTGTGCAAAAAAAGTATTAGCTGAAGCTGCATAGTACTGAGTCTCTGTCTAAACCCACTTACATCTGTTTCACATTAGTGTAATTTAACTTCAGTACAATTACTTCTGAATCATAGTCATGGGAGAATTACAATCTGGCTCTCAGTTTTTCCATGATGTCCCTGAAGAATCCTCATAAGATCAAAGGCTGATACCTGACAAAAATAGCAAGCCTGTTAATAAAAACAAGCAACCAAATTCATTTTATAGCAGTACTATTCTCTTACCTTATGTAATTTTTTTTTTTAATTTCTTGCTAGATAGATACATGATGCTTTACCTTATCAGGTTGATAACTTTCCTCTATATTAAACCGGAAATTTGGGAAGCAGCTTTCTTTGACATTCCCATCGGTAGCAGAGTCATGAAAGGGAGGGCACCCGCAGAGCCCGCCCAGCCTGCAGCCGGCTCTCAGGACCCTGGACAGTGGCCATAGTGCGGGAGAAACCAGCGATGCCAGGGGACACCATCAGCCTCCCTGATGCAGGAGCTCCGGGGCCCCGTGTGAGAGTTTGGCCTGCCAAGGCAATGCAGCGCCGATGCAGTGGCAATGCAGACCTTTGCAACAGCAGCACAGGGGAAGAGGAGCACACAAAATATCTGGAGAGAGAAAATGAGGGGCAGCAGATGAAAGGCAGTCAATATCAGGAACGTGCTGACAGAAGTATGGGCAACCATGCTAGTGATGAGGTAAAAATGGAACAGAAAAACCCCAAAGCCTGTAATGTGAATGAGGGGTTGAAGAATAGATGGCCTTGACATAAGAAGGGTAAGGATCATGCAGAATCACAGAATATTAGGGGTTGGAAGGGACCTCTGGAGATCATCTAGTCCAACCCCCCTGCTAAGTGAGGTTGACTTAGAGCAGGATGCACAGGAACACACCCCAGAAGGTTTTGAATCTCTCCAGAAAAGGACACTCCACAACCTCTCTGGGCAGCCTGTTCCAGTGCTCTGTCTCCCTCACAGTAAAGAAGTTTTTCCTCATGTTCAGATAAATGGGTGGGACACAGACAATTTTGCTTGAAGGCAGACTGGAGGATAAACAAGTGGGAGTGTTTAATGCACTACAAAAATATATTAAATCACATCTGCACAAACAGGAGCCATTCAATTAGTAGTATAAAATTGTACTAATCAAGTAGGTAAGGAAAATAGAGCCAAATAACAGATTTTTCAGATTTTTTTGTATATGCTTGTTGCTCTAATGTTTTTTGTTTAATGCCTCCAGATTTAAGAAATACGCTTACAAAGCTTTGTACTTAGAACATGCAGGGATCTTGAGCAAGACTTCAGATTATTTTCCGTATTGCTGCATAGCCTGACTATTTCCTTCTCAATCTGCAGGACTAGAAGAACTAATTCAGCTACATGGAAGAATGCTTATCCTGTACTCTGACCTTACTTCCTGCAGATGTGACAGGAGCATTATCAACTGGTAGGGCAGGGTCAGGAGACATAACACCACAGGCATTAATGCTGGTCTCAGAAGCATTGTCTTATTACCCATTTTACTGAAAACTTTCATAATTTCTTAGAATCAAGTATGCCACTAACTGCATCTGTTCCTTTCGGTGTTTTTCAGTGCAGTATATTGTCTCAGCAGCCTATTAAATGTGAGGATTAATGCAACTAAAAAATAGTTAAAGTAGGGATGAATAGTCTGCACAGACACCATTTACTGTGACCAGTCCTCCTATAGCTTTCAGTCGTGCCTATTTCTTCTCCACTCTGAGCAGCAGGGGAAGAAAGAAGCTATACTGAGCATTAAAGGGTTGACTTCAACTCTTGCATTAATCATCACAACTTTTACAATACTTAGAAGAGCTTTACTACTTTCTAAATTAGATAACATATTTCTCACATGGCTTGTGTAGTAAGAAGCTGTTCCCAAAATGTGAAAGCAATGGTATTTAGTATGGAGCTGTGGAATAAAGAACGAGGTGAGGCTTCCTATTCAGTTTCACTCTCAGCACTCTCCTGCACCTTCCTTCAACTTGGTAGCCCAGGACATGCATCTTTTCAGCCACACAGATGTAGAGCTTTTGCAATCAGTAGTTTAGCCATTGTTTGAAAGGCTAACATTCTGAATTGCCTGGGTCTCTTTACCTGCACACCACTGGCATCTTCAGTGATGGATCTCTCAGGGGAAAGTGACTTTGAAGTAGGATGATATTTCAAGCAGAATTGAATCAATAAATTATTATACTGTTGTAGGAAGAGTGGGGGCTATGTTCTGAGTATAAATTAGAAATCATTAATATTAATTATAGGAACAGTATGCCAGGCACTATAATAACTGTCTGAAGAAGATATGTAGCCTAACAGTAGGTGCATCCCAATTTGAGTTTCTACACAAATTGTATATGAACAAACATATGGAGTCATGAAAAAATAAATAGAAATACAAAACCCTGAATGGAATCTAGTGGATTTGGTAAAAAAGAAAGCAATGAAAAGACTAGATTCATCCTAGTATATAATGTCACCTTCTACAAGTTCCATTCTCCATTTCATTAACTGTTTCGTAGTATTTTGTGAGAGAAGATGTAGTACAATTATAACAGTTTAGATGCAACATGGCAAGAGTCTGCGGTGTTATTCACACATGGCATACTCTCAGCAAAGTGAGAAGCTCGCTGTGAATCGACCCATAGGCAGTGGCTTCTCACAGTTAGCAGATCTGCTACAGCCTACAGACCAACAGGTGACATGCATTTCATTCTGCTACCCATGAAAAGAAATATGTCGCCATATATAATTATAGTAAGATTCTGGACTATATGTATTCTGGGAATATAAAGGCAATAAAACGGTTACATGAGCTGGGAATTGTACTGGGATAACATATCTTTGTGCTGAAAAATTAAAAAATGTAGTGTATATCTACTTCCCAAGCTAACAGTTGCAGGTTGTCTATGGGCAGCCTCCTTTATACATTTACATTTTGAATGCACACATTCTTCAAGCCTTTTATGGAGTAACTCAGGAATGTATTCCTACAGCTCTAGAACAGCTGCAGTTCCTTCTGTATATAATACAAAGAAAAGTCTTGAGATCATCTGTTTAAAAGGAACAATATAAAACACTATATATTTTTTACATCTTTAGATTGTATTTGTCTATAAAGATCCCATTTAGTAGTTCTAATTTGCTTCCTTACTATACTAAATAAAGTGATGCAGGTAATCCCTAGTTCCCAGAGACTTAACATGGTTGTTGAACAGTCAGATCAAAATTAGTTGTATCACCAAATGCATGTACAACTCAAATGAGCACTCTGGGTTTGGTTTTTTTTCTTTTTTTTCCTTTTTTTATAGTCACAAAGAAATAGTTTCACAGGGCTGTCTATTAAGAGAAAGGCCTCTCCCTCATTTAGAACACTTCTTTAAAATACTGAAGAGTATTGGGGGTTGATGACTCTTCTATTACAGCAACTGTCAATCAAAGTTTTCAAAAGTGAAAAGTGATTTCCATTCCCAGTTGAAGACACCTTGGGAAAAAAAAACAGTTTTCAAACAGTGCTGAATATTCACTCTGAGAAAAAGATGACCCTTTAGAACATCTCCAGTTGACCATTCAAGAATTCAGGAATCCAAACCAATTAGCCCTGATACATAGTTATAAATTAATATAGCACAAGTTCCCAAAGGTATTTAGGTCAAGCAACTCTGATGGAGTCAATGGCAGTTAGGCATCTAACTATCTTGTGGATTTTGTTTCAAGCACGTACCAGCAAACCCATTAGTAGTGTAACCATGCTAATGGAATTATTGGATGCATTAAGAAGATTGTGGCAAGCAGGTCAGGGGAAATTCTCCTCCCACTCTACTCTGCCCTAGTGACACCTCTGGAGTACTGTGTCTAGTTCTGGGCTCTCCAGTTCAAGAAAGACAAGGAACTACTGGCCAGTGGCAAGTGGAGAGCTATGAAGAAGATGAGGGGACTGGAGCATCTCTATTACAAGGAAAGGCTGAGAGACCTGAGTCTGTTTAGCCTGGAGAAGACTGAGAGGGGATCTTATCAATGCTTATCAATATCTAGAGGGTGGGTGTCAAGAGGATGGGGTCAGACTCTTTTCAGTGGTGTCCGACAACAGGGCAAGGGAAAATGGGCACAAACTGGAACACAGGAAGTTCCATCTGAACATGAGGAAAAACTTCTTTCCTGTGAGCATTGAAACAGACTGCCCAGAGAGGTTGTGGAGTCTCCTTTTCTGGTGGGATTCAAAACCTGCCTGGACATGTTCCTGTGCAACCTGCTCTAGGTGAACCTGCTTTGGCAAGGCAGTTGGAGTAGGGAGATCTCCAGATCTTCCAACCCCTACCATTCTGTGGTTCTGTGAATTAAAGAAAAAAAAGAATTTAGCACAAAACTATATTGGCATGCATTTTGAGTTAAGGAAGGTGATGGAATGAATGAAGGCTTTTGTCACTGTCATAATTGGCTATCTGCACTCACAGTAGTAAAAATGGACTCCATTGTAGATATCAGAAGTAGTGCCAAAGTGTACATTTATGGTGCAAGTTTTCTGAATGCCAAGTTGTAACTCAGAGCAGCTGTGGTTAGAAAAATGTTGACAGATATTTGACTCTACTAACGTTAGATGCCATTAAATATATAAACAGGCATGGAAGATGGAAGTTTGCTATTACGATTCCTTGCTAGATAGATCAATAACTTTGTTATTGCCTGTACTTGATATTTCAACAATACAGATAATTCCATTTTCTTTAGCATTTTCCAGCTGAGTATCTGAAAACTCTCTACTAGCAATAGTGAATCATGAAACCTTTTAGAATAAATATTATTAAAGTCATTTACAGGTGAGGTAATTGGTATATAGAATTCTAGCATCTCATCTAATTTCATGAGAATACTGAATACAGTGAAAAAAGAAAATGAGATTTTTCCAAAGCCCAACCACTTAATCAGAAAAAAGGGGTAATTTTATGACATAAGAACCCAGACTGACATGCTGAAAAATACTGTTGTTAAAGAAATAATATACCAATCAAGACATACACATATCTGGTACTATCATTTTGCTTGCTAAAAATATGCCTCTTATTTCAGCACCTTATTCCATACAAAATCTTTGCATAAAACCACCCTCCCTCTCAATTACCACAACCATCTACAAATTATATATGCTGGCTATTTAGGTTATAAATCATCATTTTGTATTACTTTCTGGCAATAAAGCATCATCATTTAATTATAATAAATATGTCCTTCTTGATTTTACACCAGTCCAAAAGGAGTAAATCACAAAGGCTCTTTAATTTTTCATTTTGTGTAATCACAGCAATCTATACCTGTCACTTTATCCTTGCACGTCAACTTCCTTTTTCTGACTCCCATAATTCTCTTTGTCTTTTTGATCTTGATTCCACTGTCTTGAGATGCAGTGGCCAAAACTGCCTGAAATACAGGTGTGGTGGGTTTACCT
>VYZX01003440.1:8285-24593 GCA_013401335.1 Brachypteracias leptosomus
AGTGGGATGCTTGGCTTGTCACCATGGGCAAATAAAAAATGGATGAGTTTGACACCTACTTGAGACCTGGCACTGATCTAACCATCTAACAGTGTTGTCTGAAGCTGTTCTGCTACAGTGTCCGATTTTAGGTAGGGAGAAGGTTTAAGTGTAGTGTGGATGGCTTAACATTTGCAGAGGTTTAAACCTTCTGTTTAGCATGGTGTTGTGGCTTCCTTTCATCTAAGGTTTTAATGATCATTACTATGCTCCCAACTGGGCATCTAGGAGACATCTAAGCATATATCTCACAGATCTCAGACCCTCTGGGTTGTCCTGTGTATGCATGCCAGGTCAAATATCAATAGTGGGTCTGGAAAAGCAGCAGCTCTAGTAGCATAGAAAGATGCTAAATCCTGTTGTAAGACATTTCAGCCATTAATTTATCCCTTGAAGAGGCAACATATTTTGTATGAAAGAAATTAATGAAAAATTAAAAACAAAGACTTAAAGGCAACTTGCAGCATCAGAAGCTAAGTGTGAAATAGTGATATTAATATGGTCTCATGTAAGAGAAGAGTTTGTCCTTTACAAAGCTCTCTGCAGCATCAGGTTAGCCTGTTTTTTCTGCAACCACTTGCCTAGTATTTCATGGGTACCTGCGTCAAAGGTAAACATCTGAAAATCTTGTGAAATGCATTCCCTGAGAAATCAAAACCAATGGCCAGAACACTCCCAAACTTACCCTGACTATGATCCCCATGCGCTTGCTCTCAGAAGTGAAGGGGAAGATCTGCAGAATGTAGTAGGTCAGAATGTGGCCACCAGGGGTCTTCAGCTGCATTGAGGTCAGGTCCCTGTTAACCAGAGTGAGACCCACACTCTCTGTCCACTGCACCAGAGCTACCTAAAGAAAGGAAAAAAGGAGGAAAGAGACATGTTTAAGTGTGAAAGCTCCATTATGCTGTTATATAAATTAAGCTAAAGCCAAACAACTGTTGCTAAGGTAAAAGTCTAAACTGTTCCAAGAATCTAGGAGGGGGAAAAAAAGTGAATAGCAATAAACTGAGTACAAAATCTAATACATCAAACGAGTATTTTCCTTCAGAAAGCTTACAAAAATTCTTACAAAGAGTATGCAAACTTATTTGAACTTATTTCTGCAAATGAGGCATTTAGAATATATTGCTCAGGAATAATGGCTCTAATAAAGAACCCGAACTACCCAAAATAAGAATACACCACCACCAACACTGCTATATAAATAAAAGATATTTGGAGTATTTCCATATAAAATATTTTTAGATCTACAAGTACATGCAAGTTGAAACACTGTAATATGTAGCAGATAAGCAAAGGATTTTAGTTTTAGCTTACTTTTCTTTACTTGCATCATTACTTTGTTTCAATGATAGTTCTTAAGATATCAAATGAGATGGAAACCAAGCTTACAATACTGCATCCCACAAACACACCAGTGAGAGTCCCTTTTACAAACCTAGAAATTCTGCATTGCACAACCATCACTATTAGCTACCCCTACACGGCGTCTTAACTGCATGCATTAGAGAATGACTTTTTATTTTTTAATTAATTTTGCTGCTTTAAAGGGCATGACATCTACCTTCTTCTATGTTATACTTTAAACAATGCACTAGATATTTTTCTGTCACCACCACTGTGTGGTTAATTCCTTCAAAAAAATAATACTTTAGGAAGCCTGCTTTGCTGTGAGTTTGTATACAAGCCATGTTTCATAGCTGAATGGAAACTTTCCAGTAAAAAAAAAAAATCGCCCTCCTCAATTCTATTTTTATTATTCCAACTGCTAATCATTATTTGAAAACAAGATTTTTAAACTACTAGAAAGGTAGTTATAATGAAGTTCACATTATTTTTATGGAACCTGCCTCTATGATTAATCTCAGGTAAGATGAAAAAACAACAAAACCAAGCAGACTGATAAAAGACATGCAAGTACTAAAATCCCAAAGTAAGTTCAACAAACATGCTCACTAAGAATTTCACCCAAAGCAAGTAAATCACTGTAACTTCTATGAAAATTTAAAATTGGAAAAAAATAATTGTATGAATCCCTAAGAAATCCTAGTAGTGCCACCTGTGTAGGCATTACCAATTGAAAATACAGCAAGATGCAGTCACAGAAAAGAACACACTTTGAAAAACACCATTTAAAAATCTCAAAAATCACAGGAAGTCTTTTTCAGAGATTTTTCTTCTTCAATAAAGTACCATATAAGCTGTAAATGATCCAATACTCCCAAGGTTAATTTTCAATTTTCACAGTGAAAGGTTGCTATTACATTCTGACCTGTAAATTGCATCTTTCTACTAATACCCTATCATCTCATTTGTGTCCTTTGCAGCTAGGACTTAAGTGTTCTATATTTGGTGACTCACATCTGTTTATTATTTCGTTTATGCTCGGCTTCACCTACCATTTCAATTAGCATTCTGCAGCACAGTTTAGATTCTTATACCTGGCCTACACAGAACTGCATTTTTTTTTTTTCCTTTTAAACTGTTCAGTGCAAATACCATAAGAGAAAGAGTCAATAAGGCTTAAGAGTCAAATTAGATGCCTAAAAACCAACTGAACAAACTTCAGCACAAGACATTAAGTTTGACTCATCATTCAGAGTGAATCAGAGCAGCTAGACCTCAGCAGCATCCAGAACAACATAGCCAGACCTTACCATTAAATATCTGAAGCTTTTAGAATATATAAATCAAAAAAAAAAANNNNAAAAAAAAAAAAAAAAAAAAGTATTTCACAAATGGCAGGGAAATCTGAGTTACAAATCTTAACCAATATATACCGAATGGTTGGTTATACAGAGTTCAGGAAAAGCATTCCTAGCTAAGTCTCTCTTCCTGAGGTTTCCCCTCAACAGGAGGGAAGAATATACAAGTATATGCTCATCTCTTCAACACGTTTTTGAAACCTTACATTAAAATGGTCTTGCAATCTAGTGTGCACCACTAAGAACCCCTAGAATGCCAGGTAAATGCAGAAGCTGTGGCTTCTATGGAGCCTGACATACTGGAGTCAGATAAAGAAATCAAAGGTTGGACAAGCACAGAAGTCTTTGCTGGAGATGCTACCATTTTGCTTTAAAATATATATATCAATTCCAATTACAGTATTTATTTGCTGATAATCACTCATTTCCTAACATGCACGGATGATATGTGCGAAGTTTCCTGAATACACATTAGGGACTTATTTGAATAATTTGTGGATCTCATCTGGCTTATCACCAAGTGTCCTAGTTTTGGCTGGGACAGAGACAATTTTCTTCCCAATAGCAGGTACAGTGCTGTGCTTTGGATTTAGTGTGAGAATAATGTTGGTAACACCCGATGTTTTAGTTGTTGCTGAGTAGTGCTTATCCTAAGCTAAGGACTTTCCAGTTTCCCATGCCCTGCCAGCATGGGAACCTTCTGTGGTTCCTATCTTGCTAGTTGTCTTTCTCTTCAGTAGCAATCCAAACACAGCTATCCACATCTTGAGTGACAAGGTCAAAGTAGCAACTTCCAAATTAGAAATGAAGGTAGCAAATACTTGCATTATGAAATGGAAATGCAACAGATCTGACAAAAACTGAGAAACACCTCATTTGGTGTTTCTTACACAAAATCTTTCAGATGTTTCTACCTACCACATGTCCACTGTTGAGCTTTGATTGCCCCTGTCAGTAGTTTTTCTCCACTAGAGGCCACCCGACACTCAGAGCTTCCATAGTTCACAGCTCCAAATATCAAACTCTTCAATTACCACAGCACAGATTTCAAAGTCAAACTCAGAAACGTCACATAAGGAAACTCTCTCAACTCAAGCAGTAACTGTGTGATCCACAATGTAACCTACAGCAGTATCAGCTCTGCAGGTGGAAGCAGCTTCTCTGAGCAGGACGTGTCTAGATCAGTTGCCTGAGGAACATGTGAGTCGTGAGAGGGGCATGAAGAGGGGAAACTTCAGAAGCACTGCTGTTACAGACCATGGCAGCTCTGCATACTAATTTCCATGTTTTGGGGACATAATCACCCCATTTGTTTAGAAATATTCATTTACAGAACTAACTCAAAACAAGCAGCTTATAAATATAGGTAGTTTCATAAAGTACACAAGGTTAAGTGACAATGAGGCAGTTACCTATTTTATTGGTCATGAAATCTAAGCCTGCTAGAGTCAAGAAAATGAATAGTTAAGGAGTTAATAAACTCCATATCAAGTACAGAAAAAACACAAACCCATTATTCTTGTTGTGGATTCAGAGCTGAGTATTTAATTAGAACATTAGATTGATTTTAACCTAAAATAAATACTAATCAACAATTTCAAAAAACTTTAGAAAACATGTAAGCCACAAACCCCTTGGTATATTTTATTTTATTGTAAATCAATTATATTCTAAATTATTTTTTCGACTATGGAGACAACATTTAAACTTTTTTTTTTAAGGAAAAAATCTCTTCTACAGTAAGTTCTAGCAGCCTATGACTTCCACTTAAGAACCTCAAGAAAAATAATTATGTGGCAGAAAATGCTACAAATATCTAAGCAAATGAGTCAATGTTCAAAATTAAGGCTGACATGTAAGATGGAACAGATTGTTCATAGAAAGCACTTAAAGGAAGAGCCATATTTACTTACTTTCAACTCCAAGGATGAAAGAGTCAAGTACCACCTTGCCCTATCAAATAACAGGAGTTTGCTTCTCTCTGGAGTGGTGTTAAATGGCTTTAGGCCACTCAACCAGTACATACAGGACCGTTCCTTACATAGCCCAACTCAAAGCCCATCTCTGAGTTCTCCTGACCTTTCTCTGTGAGGGTGAATAATGTACACAAGGAAGGGCACTCTCATTCCCTCTCAGATTAACATCTTCCTTAGCTTCCTCTGGACCAAGAGGAAGTATCACTTATCACCCATCTGCTTCACTAAGTTCCAGTTTGGGGAATTGCAACCCTTTGGTCTGCAGAAAACCTCTTGCTATCTGTCATCTTGGGAGCATGATGGCATGAAGAAGTCTCAGTTAAAGAAAACCTGATATAGTCACTTGAAAAAAATGAAACTCGCCTTGTCTTTGGGCGCATAGGTTTATAAATCCACAGAGTGAGGTATTTGAAGCACCCTGCTGAATCCTGAAGACCTTCAGTTACCGTATCAATCCTAAGAGGCTGTGTTAACTGCTTGGCAGAAGACCAAAAAAATGTCCTAAGGCTATTCTTGCTTGCTTTAGATACCACATCAATCAGGTCAGGAACAAACAAATCATCATACTGCTACCTCTCCCTTTGAATTCTGGGCTGTTTGGAACCTCGCTGGTCTTAGAAACCTATTATCCACAATTTTAAAATTTTTTTTTAATAGTATTTTGAGAGAGAAAGCAGAAGTGAAAAAAATCCCCCAACAATCCACCCCACTCTTCACTTGTCTAAATTGAAACAGATTGAATACTTGCTTGACTCAAACATAACCTTTCATTAACCAAGACAGAATAGCAATATATTTCTATGGAATAATACTCAAACTTCTATTTAGACTGAAACTGTCAAGGCCCTGAGTGCACCCTCCTTCCTAGGAGCTTAACCAGCTGTGTTCAAGGCCAGCTCACTGTTAAGAGCTGCGATGAAGAAACAGCTTGAAGAAGCCTCCATGGGGGCTGCCCTCCACCTTTCACTTGGCTCTCCCACTTTGTCCTGTGATTGCTCCATTGCAGGCTAGGTCCACACTTGGTCACATACTCTGCTGACCTGGCCCTGACAGGGAGACATGACCTCCTGGCTTTGAACTTGCCTCACTGCCATGAACTTTGCAATCACCAGACTGGCTAATGCTGGATAGTGTCTTGGGACCTGATCCTGATGATGATTTGACTTCTTGGCTTGAATTCAGACAGGCCTCATTGTCACAGGCCTGTACAACAATCTATATTCTTGATTGTCTCTGGTTTCCATCTTGGAATATGCTCTTTTCACCTTGCCTGGATATTGTGGGGTTGTGATAGCCTCTAGCAGCCTGGCTATCATGCTCAGCTCCTGGCTTGGCCAGCCTATTATTGCTGCTCCCTAGGAGAAATGTCTAACTACTCATTATTTACAAAGTGTTGCTCAAAACGGTTTATGACCAATCAACTTTCAACATACAGTACTCCCTTTTGAGCTAACATCAGTTTAAGAAAAAGATCCACCACCCCACAGCTGGTGTTGGCAGGTCTTCTCCGCTCCATCCAACAGTTGCCCCCCAAGTTGTGCTGACAGCTTTTCTGGAGCCATGCTATGAACCTGACCACTTAAACTTTAAAAATGACTCCATAAATAAAAGCTTTGTAGGTTTTGGCATATATGAGGCAGCAATTTGTAGGGTGAAAAAGGACTAGTGATGGAAATTTTGTAAGCTAGTTTTGCTGCTTAAAAGAACCCTCATGTAACCAACCTTCATTTATTTCACAGTATTTAAGAACATCTTCACTTCAGACAATGGGATCTACTTTCAAAATTGGGTTGCCGTGTACAGGGGTTATATGTGTGGTATTTTGAAGTTAAGGCCACCAGTTTGGAAACAGGGAAGAAGCAGTGAGAATTTTTCTTCCCCACTGCCTGAGTGTTGCCAACAGTTTCAGTTTGGATTGCTCAACAACTCACATATGTTTCCAATCAGCACTGGTTTGTTTATATTTATAAACAATGATTTGATAACATTTGCAGTCCATCACCTTTCATGGAGAAACTTCATAATCAAAATAAAATTATTAACTTAAAAATACAGCTTGATCATGTGAAAAAACTGCTGATCAATATTCAAGACAAGCCATGGAGTAGTTATTCTTTGTGGGTCTCAAAGGTCATGAAAGTGATGGTTTTATGCTACTGAGTGATTTGCTTTTCACAATACATTGACAAAACAACACAATTAGTCTTGCTTCAATAAGCACACACAATAAAATGAATTAAACAATACAACATGTCTCATACATTACCAGCTTCACTTTTGTAAACACAAAAGCTGCTTCACTAAGGGCATATCATTTCCCTGTCTGTTTTTAAATGATTGGCTTTGTACCCTTGTAATTAATTTTAGCAACTCTGTTGTTTCTGGACAAAAACGTTGGAATTAAATAACTGACCACAATTTAAGGTACTATTTAAATATTAAAAATCCTGGAATTAGAAATGCTTGAGAATATAACAGTGCAGGACAAAGCATAACCAATAAATAGCTGGTTTATGAGAGTAAGCAGTCATTAAAAATTGTGACTGATCAATCTTTTCTGACCAAAGGGAGCAAAGGTCTTCAAAGGCTCCTGTTCATAGCATGGCCCTGAACTGCTTGGGTCTGTGACCTCTGAACTCCATTGCTTTACCTACTTAGCTTATACCCTTTTATGATCGTTCATTACATTAAGGTAGGTGGCTTTCTGCAGATGAGCTGAGCTCACACCTATGATGCCCCAGTAGGAGCCGTTTTCATTTTTTTCAGTGTGTTCTCAGTGAATGCTTATTGTTTGCTATGCTTCAGATGTAGAGGACAAGTGACAGACAAATGAAACTTTCCACTCTTTCAGAGAAAATGAAATATTGATCACTTATGATAAGAAACAAAGAGCCTGGCATAAGTAGGGTTCACATTATGAATACAAAATCAGTTACTTATCTCAGCTTACTCCGACAATAGACAAATACATATTTTATGATGAATGTATCTAATTCTAAATGTGCATACCTTGCTATGGTTATATGTTATCTGTATATGGATGTGCACATACACACACAGATGTGAAGAATTTTCAATGAATTCCTTGAGTCAATTAATTAAGTGTATAGTGTGTCAACGTGTTACTAACCTGCTTCTTACACTTTCCTACATGGAAGAATAGTTTATACTTACACATGGTTCTCTGCTCTTTATATGCTATGGTGATATCACGCAATATTATATAATACAACAGACAACTGTGAAAACATCTTCTTTCTAAAGCCTGCAATCAAGCTGGATCCATAAACAAAATCTAAGAGAACGGAGTTGTAATGTTGAGAAAGTACAATGCATAAAACTGGTTAAGTCTATTAAATGATAATGTTGCTTATTAACCAAATATGTTGTGATAGGTCAGTGCTGAGGTTAAACAGAAAACATCAATTGAACCATTTCCCTAAATAAAGCTCCAGGGTGCAATATTCAAAGCACTTTATTCAATAAAAAATGCTTTTAAAATGGTACTTTGGTGATTGGGAAACATTGGCATCATCCGTCAACCTAACTGCAGGAAAGTTCAATAAGCTAAATAATGAACCATTTACATTATTTTCCTTAGGCTCCAGTGATTTGCAAACATTGCATCAATAGAACTCTTAAAAAAAATTATGATAAAGACCTGCTAGTCTTTCAACTCTTAGGCTTTTTGCTGTCACACTGCAATTTTTATGCTGTTAAAATGTTTTTTTTTGTAGCTTCATCTTTTTATAAGACTCCATTTAACACCAATTTCTCATTATATTAAAGCATATTTGCTCAATATGATAATTTTACTAGTGTTTCAAGCATTATCTTTGAGAAACCAAAAGGAAATTTAATGCTGTCTGTTCTAAAATGCGAGTTTTTAATTTCACTGTCATATACTTTGAATGTATGAGTTAAGATGATAAAAAAAGCATTATTAAAAGGATACCTATGCCTTCTCTTCCTTGAAGCACTAACAATTTCTTTGTTGCTCATGTCCTCTTCCATTTCCCTTTCCAAGTCCCAGATCTGTCGTATTAGCACTTTATCAACTTTCCTTTTCCCTTTCCACTATCAAACTCCCTACTGTCTTCCAGGGGTACCACTTCCATAATTCTCAAGTCTTACAGCTGTTTCTTATAGCAAATATGAGAGGAGAATTGCTCTGTATGGTAATACTTTCAGGTTCCAAACAAATGAATAAATATATAAAAGCCCAAAGGAAGCAAAGAGCAAGTGGGAAAAAACCCATATAGCCTCTCTCAACTGCATATCTCTTCACCTGATTTACTGATACCTTTAGCTGTTAAAGCACAATGTTTCCTTAATCTGTAGCTGTCATCATATCTTCACTGGTAGATACTTGCTCATGCAGCATTTCATTATATTTAGTAATACCTCACAGGCTCATTACATTGATCTATTTAGTGAGTATGTGTATGTGTGTATGAAAATCTGTACACATGCACAATGTAAGGCAAACATTAAACACCTTCACCAACCAACTGTATCTACAGTGTATCTCTGGCATAGACAAATGCACTCCCAGCACTCTCAATTTGTAACGCAGATCAACCTATACCATGTAACACCACACACACTACTATGGATTATTGATTTTAGCCAAAGAGCAGTGTCTCAAGTCCTGCCTAGAGTTCATGTTTGAAAATGTTCTGTCATTTTTCAATCACTGAAAACCAGCCGCTTTTTTATATTCTACAATCCTCTGACACTATGAACTGTGTTTATAGCACCTGAAATGCATGTAACGTCTGCTAGTTTGGTACTACATGAAGACAGACTCAATTTTATTTCTTGCATTCCTAAAAATACCTATTATAGACTTGTTACTTTCAGCAATTACAGATTGCAGTTTGCATTCCTAAAGTTTTGTTAGTATCACATATGTTAGACATGTAAAATAAATGTGTACCATGAACACTAGGCTATGCTGTGGCAAGATGAGGTTTGTGGAAGAAATATTATCTTGTATTAGATCATCTTGTATAGCTAGAAAAATATATAGGCTTCCAGATAAACACCCCTTCCTTCATATCTTACAACCACCTTGTTTTGATTATGACTAAGCTACTGTGGCTACAACCAGCGACAGTACATCCAAGCTCCAAATACTGCTGAAATTTCTTTAAAACAAAGACACTCCTCAACCTGCTCACCTACAGAGGCAAACCAATCTTGAAATATTATATTACTCTACTTGAGTGTATCAAGTACACACATATTTTTATAAAATGAATTTTTATAATGAATTTTTATGCTTACTTTGCAGCATCTTGAAATCTGAGCTTTGCCTTTCTCTTCCAGTATTTCTTTAGATTGAATTTTAGACAATCAATTTAGGACCCAAAACAGGATTATTAGGAACAATAACTCAAATCCACTGAAAGCAATGGGATTTGTTTGAAATCTGGATTTCAACGGAAGTCAAAGCAATGTTTTTATTGAAATGGGGTTTTAAATTTGTGCTAGATTTGATGCAGTTTTCACTGAACCCTGAATATTATGAAGTTGACTAGGCTTTGAAGCTCAAATGCTTTTCTACAGGAGTACCTGATGTTTGGGGTTTTTTTTTTCCTCCTGTTAGGAATCTATACATTCCACTAACTGGTAGTGTCTCTAGCTAACACACCTAATTGTCCACCACTCAATGCAGTTTCATGTATATGCTATGATTCACACATGGATTAATATTTTGAAAATACATCTAATAACTTTAATTGCAATACTCAACACAGTATTGATCCCAAAGAACCGACTTCACAGAACTTTTAGTCAAATAATTGAGAACATTTTTATGTAACAAAGAAACACCAGATCTTTCCTACAGCTGTAGAGGAAATAAAAGGAGACTGCCACTAATTTTAAAGAAGCCCCAGCCAAAAACACTCTTCTCTCACAGTTCTGCTCTTTTTAACTTAGCTTATCCCGTTCTTTGTAAGATACTGATTTTTTTCCCCTTGCTTACTAACCTCATCAGGGCTGGAAGCCTGGTAAGTTCGATTTTCATCGCTGAAGTCCTGATCCACCTCTGCATACTCTGTTTCTGCAGACACACCAGCCCGAGACTCGTACACGGGGGTGACATTGTGGCAGAGCGCAATGGCCTTCACCGCCTCATGGATCCGGCTGCTGACGCTCTTGCGGACCTTGGGTGCAGACGACTGAGGCTTCCTAGATGGTGTTGAACTCGTACTGTTCCCACTGTTCTGAGAGTGCACCTTTAAGATCCAATACAATGAATAATAAAACAAAGTTCAATAATGGAAGCAAAACATGAATACTAATATAGATGTTCCATTGTTCCCTTTACAAAGGTTGATATGCGATAAGAATGGCAACCATTTATTTATTTTATATAGACTACTGTTAACTCATTCAGCTTGTGACTCATGAAACCCCTCATCTACTGTTCTGTAGAACTGATATGTAGCTGTGTGTTCACCACCTTGCATTTATAATAAGATTTCACTAACAGCACCTGCAGACAATTGAAAAATGTGAAATGAAAACACGTATGCAGTAAAGGGGGTGAACAGCCGGACTGGATTCTGCACAACACCCTGCTTCCTCACTTCTGAATTTACCTTTTCCAGTGATCTGTCACAACAGTCCTTTAATGTCCTTTACATTCTATGAATTCTTTTTAAAAAGTATTCAAGTCAGAAACCAATTGGATGAGTTTAGAAAACACCAAAACAAAATTGCAAGGGTAGTATTTTGTGGTTCTTTTTTAGTCTCTTTGTCACCTGTGCACATTCAGAGGTTGGAAACTCCCATGCCTTTAAATTGAAAAAGTCCTCTTCTTCTAAACCTTTGCCTAAATGTCTGTATTTTAAAGATCATTACATGGGTATGAAACAAAAGAACAAAAGTAAGTATCACTGTTAAATATAAATATTAGGAGTCATTAAAATACAAATATTGCTAATTTAATTTATAACCTACACAATTTCTTTATTATTTGTGAACTAATGCAGTTTGTATGCTTTTGCTGCAGGCTGAAATTTGTCCTTAGAAGAATGAAATAACGTAATATAACAATCATGCTAAATAATAGTTTGACACATATTTGAAGAACACTTTAATATTGCATAACCAGTAAACTAGCACAATTTTAAGTTATCCTTCAGAAATGCTCAAACACGTTAATTCATCTTTTAAGAGAAAGTACTATGTTTATAATTAGTTGAAAATAAGTGGGCTTGTGGTTTTTTTTGCTTTGTGGGGTTTTTTTTGTATTGTTAAAGTCAGCATATTAAATATATCAGCAGTACTACCAAAGGCTCTTCTGTTCACTTCGAAAACCTCTTCACTCTGAAAACCTCTTCAGAAACCATGCTTTTTTCCTCCTGACTGCAATCTGCTGAACCGTGAACATTCTGCCCATCAAATTACAGTGTTGTGTAATAAAGGGTTTAACTTTCTGCTCATCTGGCACTGCTTTTCAGCTACTGCTTTAAACCTCTGCATTTGCATTCTGCTAACGCTGATGCCATTACAGCCGCAAATAAATTAAGCTGATTTACTCCTTCTGAATTATGTTATGTTTATTGATGCTTGTATAATTTAATTTCACACAAATTCCATTAAAGATTATGCCCTCTATCACAAAATGCTTCCAGTGGGGAAATATAATCAGGTTATAATAGATTTGTGTGTTACATTAAGATGACAATAGTCTAGTAGGTCCACTGTAATAATAAAACAGAACACAAACAAGGGATAAAATCAATGTCACACAAGAACCACTGCCTAGCTAACTGGCAGCTTCTATTATCATAGATTAAATAAAAACCTCACCATACTTTTTCAGATGGAAACAACTGTTTAATACTGCTTGCTTTGTTACCGAGGCTCCTTCATTTTTCTGTTTTAAAGAGTTGTTACTAACACACACATAATTAAAGCATTATTTAAACATCTATAAGTGTTATATAAAGCTAAAAACAAGGAAGTTCCAAGAAAGTTCTTTCATCATCTACTAACAGCAAACTTAGATTTGGGAAATCTTTTCCCACAGTTGAGAAAAAAGCTTCCCTCACATTTCTTTCTTCTTTTAAAAATTTCAGTGTCAAATATGTTACAGTTACTAAAAACTTAATTAACCACGGGTACCACTCATTAAATTTTACAGCAAACTAGTAAAAGCTTTAAGCAAGTAAGAATTCTGGGAATCATGCAATTCTTTTCAGATAGCATATTTAACTCCAAAACACGAGAACAGTGCTAATGAACATGCCTCCTCTAGAAGACTGGTGCTTAGTCACAGACTCAGTCAAGACCTAGGTGTGCCAGCTCAAGACTGTCAGCTAGTAGTATTTATTGCTACAGTAGTTAATGTGAATACTGAACAACAAATTAAAACAAGATTTGTTCTGGTCATTTTTATAAACTTAGTCCAGTAGCAATTACTTTCAGTAACCAATTCTGAACCAAATTCGGACTGCTGATCTTTATGTAAAAAAGCTCTGTATCTCATTGCCAAGGCATATCACTGCATCTCAGTTACTATTCATGGCTATACCTACTAAGAATTAAGCTGAAATACATTTATCCAAGGAAAAGGAATTCAAGAAGTGGATTTTTTTTTTTAATCTGCTGAAAAAGGAAATAATACAGAAGCTGCAGATTAAAAACTTAGAATTTGCATTGCTTATTCACTGCTTTCCGTCCTGCCTCACTTCTCAAAAGCTACAGAATCCTGAGTCCAGCATGGTGTCCAACAGCTACTTCTAAATTTTTATTTTAAGCAAATAAGAAAATAGTCATAGTTCAAAACACAGCACAACTAGATTTGAATCAATGGTTCATGCTGCAATCCTTTTACAAGAGAAAATGAGGACACAGACAAGGTCAGTCTACAAACTTAACTGGGTCAGCCAGTCATGTTTGCGTATCCAAGTTAACTGTGGAAAAAACCTTTATAAGTTTTATTATTGCACTGTATGCAACATATGGAAATATTAGTCAATCTATCACTTATTTCCCCTTCTGTTAGTTTTTTGTGCTTTTTCCGGTTTTGTTTCAAAGAATAGAAATAAAGTTGAAAACCCTTCCTAATCTCAGAGTAGAATCAAGTGCTTTGAAAGTTTTGCAGAAAACACCCAAATAATTTACATACATGGGAGATGCAAGTGAGGCTGGCAGAATTTCATCTTCCTTCTCCATTCCACAACTGGCCCACAGACAGACAGGGAATCACAATCTTCTCGTACGCTTTCCAGACCAAGCACTCTTACACATCACAGGAACACATCACTCTTGAGCAATATGGAGTTTTCCATTTTCTACACCCTCAGTCTTATGCTGTTTGTGATCATCTTAATTTTTTTAAGAAATGCTTTTTAGATATGCCTTTATAAATTTTATTTTTACAACAATTTTTTTTACTTTTCTGTTATACCAATTAATGTGTCTTTTCAATGTCTATTCTTGATAAATCTCTTCAAAGATATAATTACTGTTCATCTTGTTCTGGACACTTAGATGTAATTTGTAGTCCCAGTAATTAATAGCTTACTCTTAGATGATTTGGCAGGAGAAAGACTGCACTGCACAGACAGGTTAACACAGATTTCTGCTAGTGGGGTATAGGAAAGCAAACTCCTTTAAGTGGGTATTATGAGGAACTTCAGAATCAAGAGAGAACTAGATACTGTCTCACATTTTTCCCTTTCACCACATCTGTTAAGAGACACCTACAAATGAAAGACATTTCATAGCACCTCAAACTTCTAGAAAATCAGTAACAACAACTCTTTAATGCTGTTAAAAAAAATCTCAATATCAAAGGTAAATAATTTATGAAATGAGATACCTGTGAATAGGAGTTTATAATATGACTCTGAATTTCATCCATTGTGTCTGTTCCGTAGGACACGGTACCGAGGTGGAGGCGCTTAAATATCATCTCATTCTGTGTAAGTGTTCCTGTAATGAAGTAGTGGTATATCACCAAGCAGCAAAAAATACTGTGAAAAGGCCACAGCCTTCCCCCCCCAATCTTTCTTTTGGAAAGAAGGTATGAATCACGAGTTAAGTGTCAGTTTAGTTACAGGAATGTTTGTGGAGCAAGATCAGGGTTAGTCATACTGGAAGAAATCACTGGTCCCACTTTCAAGCAGATTCTGCCAACACAAATAAATATACAAGCTTGAAAAAAGACATAAACTTTTATTTTCAAATGAAAGATAGTAAATGAAGAACGTGGATAGAACTGACTCTCAAAAGTCAATGCAAGAGTTTGAACCATTCATCAGATAATTTCAAGGAAAAAACCCAACCCCAATTCATACATATATCCTTCACTTTGTGTATGAAGCAGACATTCTGGCAAACGGGCACATTCAATGTTATCTAGAGTAAGACATTAAGACCTAACATCACTTCCAGATTTGACAGATTTAGCCTCCAACCGGAATAAGCCAGAATGAACGAAATCAGTGCCTTCAGAGCTCACTTCACATTTGTAAGAAACTACAGGGTGTCAGTCACAGACAGACACTTGGTGTCCACCTCTGTCAACTAGTCACATCCTCTGGTTTGGAAAAGCTCTAATTGAGGGCTGGGGGCTTCAGCCTTTCATGATAGGGCACATCAGGCAAAAAGAGCTCACTACCCCCTATCTTCCCAGAGTCAGCTCACAAAAGATTATTTTAATAATGGCCCTTCCTAAAACTTTTTTCCTATGACTACTCAGCCAAACTGAAATTAATATAGTATAAAGCTATTCTTGTATTTAATCACAGTTTTAGTCATTAAAATACAAGTATCTGATTATAAAAAAATAAACACAACATGGTACCAAAAGTGACATTCCCGAAGCTTCTACAATATTTTTAACATGAAGCATATGATAATCTTCTAGAAATAAAAATTGCAAAATAAAATATTACATATTAGTTTTATTTATCTAGACTATTTTTGTATCACGTCTTGGTCCCAGTATGCAAAATACACAGTAAGCCACAGGAAGAGAGAAGACTAAATGCATGACATGTGCTATAGATACTATCTGGAGAACACAATTGCAGACAGTTATTATCCAGTTTATGCATCTAATAGGGCTAGAACCATTAACTATCTTGAAAGATTTGGGAGGGATGTAAAAGTCTGCCGTCTTTCTCAGTTATACTTGAGATGTCTACTGCTCCTACTCCCCACTGATATCTGTACAGTGACACTTCATCTCAATCACTGTACCATCACCATCAAACCATGTTTTCCTGCATTACCAGCACTAGATGATCACTCCAAATTCCCTCTCTACCATTAAACGAAAAAAAGACACTTCCCATTTGCTTTTCCTTACAAATTGTTGAGGGTTTTTTTCCAATAGTCATATTACTCAAATTTTAAAAAATATTTAAAATAAGTTTTAAGTGAAATGCATAAATTTTCCACAAAATATGCATAACATTATCAAAAATGCACATGAGAAGTAGAATATTCCCAAGGTTGGAAACAACCCAGGAAGACAAAGTTTCTGATCTCTAGCAAGTCAGAAGTTTTGGTTACTTTTATACATGGGATTGAAAGACTATTCTGTTTTTACATTAATC
>VYZX01003442.1:0-29484 GCA_013401335.1 Brachypteracias leptosomus
CATAACATGGGTGTATGTTATCAACACCGTCTGGACTGCAGCTTGAGGGCTGTATGGGGAAAATCAGCTCAGACAGACCCACTACACTCAGCTTGTTATTTTTTTTGTGTGGATGGTAAATTCTTTCTGATAGACCTTGTCTGTTAATTTAGTGTTTTTTCAGTGCCTGACAAAATGACACGTAGGTCTTGCTGAAGACTTTTATAAATTATGCTGTTAATAACTTCAACTTAGAGCAAATATGACTTGCAGCTCACATTACGATGTGGCCAAGTTTCAGACCATTTTTCTTTCATTTTGCTGTTGGTTTACGGAGTTGAATGACTCTTCTTGGTTCCCAAATCTGTAATGAACTATGAGCTCACATTACAGGGGAAGCACAGGCAGTGAGATATATTTGTCATTCTTGGAGGCCGTGAAGAACAAAAGACTTTCATCTCTCTCCTTTTCTTCCTTGACTGTAGGGAGTAAGAGGGTACTGATATCTTGGGTCTCTGCCATATAGGATAAAAATCCAATTAATATAAATCTGCCAGATCAAGGGGAGGTAGTTGTGTAGCTGTCAAGGGCCCACAAACTTCTGGGTAGATCATCAGCAACCTCTGGCAGCACGATTTCCTCATTAAAACAGAAGCTGGGTTTTGTTCACCTCTAAATACTGATCTACACTTCTTTTTAGCCAGCTCCAGCTACTTTTGCATAAGTTGTCAGATGCAGCAGTAATGAAATTTATTAATTTGTAGGCTCACACTAGGATTAAATCAGTGACCTCAGGAGGAAAAGCAGTGAATGCCATGACCACTCTTTGTTACCTCTTCCAGGCATCTTTGATTAAATTCTGCTGTGAAGCCAGACCTGGATCAATAGGAATGATCTTCATTGACCTAATAATGTATTTAACATGTCCAGTGCACTTTTATCTGGTTTTGTTACAATAAGTTGTTTACATTAGTGGAACAGATTGATTTAAAGTTTCAGAGCTCTTTACAATGGTAAACATCTAGAAATAACCTCATTAGTTTGCACATGATACTATATATATAAATACGTAATCTACTGTGCAAGCTCCTTGTCAGGTGTAAATTAGCATAGCTACAATCTGACCTAGAAACTAAAATCGATTATTCCATCAGTATTATTTTAAATGATCACAGCTTAACTTGACATAAATCAAGGACCGTATGATTTTCTCTGTACCAAGTCTAAAGATGCATACCACAAAGTCTTTTAGAAACCTTTTATTTTCCTTGTAAGCTAAATTCTCCAGCCCGCAGATGTATGTGGTGTCCACTAGTTATATAAACATCTCTTTGTGGTCAGGCCTTTTGAATGTGCTATGTCCAATCAGATATTTCTTAAACTCATTGGGTTTGGAGACTATTTAGTGGACTTGAATAAATGACCAAATGTGGAAGCTGCACCAAGCATATCATTTGGGGATGTCAAAGCACTTAACAAACATTGTTACAACTGAGTCCATGTGTAACCACTGAAGGACATATTTGCTTCAGTATGTCTCATGACAGCTTCTTAAAAAATATACTTAAGTGAATTTAACACTTGTGAAAGGTGCCAGATTGACAGGCCCTGGAGATAAAAGTTCTTGAATTACCAGCAGGCACAGCCGAGCTTCCCACACACGCTGCCCCACCAGTGTCCCCAACCCTACCTGGAGGGCACAGTAACCAACTGTCCTGCAGCTTGCAAATCTGGGCCATCTCATGCTCTTGGACTATGGGCCAAGAGTCAGTAGCTGTAATGTGACCTAAAGGTGAAAAAGCAAGTTCCATAATTACTGCACAGGTGCTGTTGCAGTTGATCATTTTCACACCAAGTTTTCAATTAATCTGGGAAAAAAAAATAAAGCGCACATTTATCTGATCTTCCATACAACAAAGAATGCATGTGTGAGCCTCTCGTGAATCCTGTGGTTTTATCTGTCCACATAGGCACATTCAGATGACTATACGAGCAAACAAGTGCATATACATACTGTGAAGTGCATTCTTAGATGCCTCTGGAAAAATGGGTCCTTACTGTTTCATGTTTGTTATAATCTGTCTCCATTCATAACTCATCCCTGCTTGGTGTCATTGCAGCCCATCCTCCCCAGAGATTTTGAACTCAGCTGGCATACAAGTTCAATATCCATCCACCCTGTAAAGAGACTGGGTCGTTACGGGGTTGAAAGATAGCACACAGGGAAAACAGGCTTGTGGTCTTTGCACTCTGTCATGGTTTTAGAAAAAGCACAAGTTCTTCCCTGAGTGATTTACTCAGAAAGTTCAGTCCTCCATTCTCTTTGAAATTATATTTATACCTCACTGTGAGTACTGGAAGGGCATACTTAAGTGTTTCTTTATTTAGTGCAGAAGGTTAATGACAATTTAAACAAAAGTGCACATTTATAACCTTGTATAGGCCAGTTCTCAACCTGTATATAGGACAGGGCTTAAAACAGAATACTGGAAAATACAAAGCTATGAGTTTTCATGCTCTGCTATTTTCTAAGCTATAGCCAGCAACTTGAAAGAATTATTATGGAAGCTAAAACTTAATTCTCTCTACTGAGAAACATCCGTAACTAATGTGCAGAGGAGCTTAGCAACATTTGTTTATCTTTAAAAGAGTCACGTTACTTTCTGCAGCTTGCTGCTGATGTGCATGATAACATATGTAACTTGACTAGTACTGTGTGTTCTTTGGAAGGTAGCTTCTGTATATCCAGAGAGAGTTAGGTGGTGTTTAATTGTCTTAGGGATGGCGTTTGGGATTGAAATTGTAGTTGTTGTAAATATAAGTATAAAACTTCATTTTATTATTATGATTGCCTGATTTGCTTACCTCCTCAGCAATCCTGGTGCATCTGTCACGCTGTACAGCTTTAGGGAGAGTCCATACCAGCCTTCAAACTAAGATGAAGCTTAGGTTTCAAACTGGGAGGAAGTTCAGGACAGAATGTATACTTGGGAGAGGATGTTTTAAGGTGCTAGTATCCATGAACTCTGCTTGAATATCTTGCCTCATCCAGACTCAGTTCTCCTGTGCAAGCTGTCTTCTAAAAAAAAGTGATGGAGCATTTTAGGTAATCTTCTCCTTCACAGGTTTATTCTCTTTAGTACATGGTTTCAGGTTTTGCCTAGCCTAATTTCAGATATCCAGTGTAGCTGAGTCAGGTTTTGGTTTGGGCTGTTGTTCGGTCTGCTTGTATTTGCATAGTACCCCAATGGTGTTTTCATTTCATTCATTTTGTACATAGTTCCTAATTTTAACTATTATCATGTTATAAATCTCACTTCAATCTGCTACTTATTAGAATCATATAATCATTTTGGTTGGAAGAGACCTTTAAGATGATCAAGTCCAACTGTTAACACTGCCAAGTATTACCCACAAGTATTACTAAGTCTTTTTTCATCAACCATCTTTTTAAGATTTTTGAGCTAGTAGTGGGTCTTTTGCTTGCAGAATGGCAAAAAGCTTATCTTGGCTGCAAATAAGAGGAGAATGCCAGGAACCTCCTCTTACAGAATGACAGTACTCCACTCCAAGAAATATGCAGGGGAAGGGAAATGGAAGTTTACCTGGTTTTCCTAAGATGTACAGTATACTTGTGTACCACTGAAAACATTCTTTAGAAGCAAAGGCTTCCTAACATTTACCTGCCCCACTCTGGAGCTCCAAGAATGTGTCTCCACTAATTAGTTTGAGAGGTCTTTATAGATGTGAAGTATTATTTTTAATTTTGCTCAGGAAAGGACAGAAATTAGGATTACGTATTAGGGAAGGAAAGGAAAAAGACTCTTTCATGATTGAGTTAAACAGAAGTCTTCAGAAGAATAGGAAGGGGTTGATTCATTCCCATCTTCATGTAACTTGAATTACAGGGTTTAGTAAGTGAAACAGATTATAAGCTAAACCCCACAGAGTCCAGAAAGCTCTAATTAACGCCCACAGTGAGTAACTTTTCTGAAATTGGTCTTTAATCAAACTCTGCTATGAAAACAAAACAAAGTATCATGGCAGCTTGATAAAAGAGATGCACTGCCAAGGCTGACAGGCCCACAATCAAACCAACACTGGAAATAACTGTTTCATCTACTAATTTTCTTTTAGATGCTAAAAAAAGGCATTAGCTACAGTCTAAAAAAACTTCCTTAGTTACTCAGCCAAGTGACTCAGCCCTAGAAAAGTCAGGTTCCTGTAAATGTTAATTCCCTCTCTGATTATGAGTGAGCCCTCTTTCCTTCCCACACTCTTCCGTCTGCCAAAGCAGAGGAACAGCAGAGAGGTTGGTGAGGCTGGGAGGGGAAGAGGCAACTTCTGGATTCCTTCAGAGCTGGTCATTTGAGGCCAACTGTCCCTCTCCTATTGCAGCTCATGGTGCAGAGCTCAGGCATTCTCATTAACTAACTAATTTGGAATAAGATAAGCCAACCACTCATCTTTCTATCTCCCATGAACAGCCTGCTACCTTGCACACTCACAACTTCTCAAAATTCTGAGAACTTATTTGTAAGGCATGCAGGAAAGCTCACTTTCCTCTTCCACCTCCTCTGCTCAGCTGTAGAAAGAGTTGCTTTGATTCCTGTGGGTACCTATCCTAGCCTACAGCAACTTTCATTGATGTTTTCATCATAGACTGCATAAAAACATTGCGAGAACTGTTTTTTCAGGTTTGGGATAGATTCCAAAGGGTCAAGAAGTCTACTGCACAACCAGGACTAGTAGTAAAATACAACAAAACTGTAGTCTTCCCTTTATAGCAAATTTATATCTTTGTACAAGAAAGACATGGACTTGTTGGAGCAGGTCCAGAGAGGAGGACCACAAAAATGATCAGAAGGCTGGAACACCTCTCCTATGAGGAAAGGCTGAAAGAGTTGGGGTTGTTCAGCCTGGGAAGGCTCCGGCCTTTCAGTGCTTAAAGGAGACCAATAAGAAAGATGGGGACAGTCTTTTTAGAAGGGCCTATTGCAACAGAACAAGCAGCAATGGTTTTAAACTAAAAGAGGGTAGAGCTAGACATAGTGTCTCCGTTTAAGGCTCAGGGTGATCCCCATGGAGCAGAATTTGTTTCACCCCTCTTGCCCCNGTTTGGTGAATAGTCTGCTGGGTGAAGTGTTGCCCAGTTTTGTGTGTATGTGAGCCTACAACTCACAGTATTTTATGACCAAAATGTCGGGGTTCTGTCAGTCTGGATCCTAGTAAACCTCTTCACAGAATAGGTTGCAATCATCTGAAATGATTCTTTGGTATTAGGGATAAGCCAAAAAAAGGATGCCTAAGGTTGGCTTTAGTGCATCCAGTGTATTTTCCTCTGTTATGTGATTAACTAAAAAAGACATTTTCATTGTTACAACTGAAACTGGTTTGGTGTGAGAAGCAAGAAGCCCTTCAGTAGAGATGGGTCCATAAGTGCTAGACAAACTGAAATAAAATGCGATGAATCCTTGAAGATTTGTTTTTATGAAAGAATTGTTTGTAAATACAGACATGCAAATCTGACTGGCTGCTTTGCCTTCTGACCAGGCACGTGTTTGTTGAGACCTGAGTTGCAAATGCAACTGCAACTCTCTCTGTAATTTCTTTTTTTTTTTTTTCCTTAATCTTGGGCCTGAAACAGTACATTTAGGGTTTTTTTGAAGTCTAAGTTATGCCAGTTAACTTTTTAATTTTTTTGAAACAAATGTTATTATGTATTTACCATTCAACAGGAAAGCTTATTCATCAATTGTTGACTTTAAAAGAAGGTAGAGAAATCTAGACACAATTTAAGAAATCTTCACAACACAGATTACATGTTGAAAATGACTATGCAAAATGTTCATGTTATTGTCATTTAAAATCTTAAAAGCTGCAGCAAAAAATTTGCACAAAGTCATATTTTGCAAAGTGACTCACTTTTATATTCCGACAGTACATTTTTGTTCATTGAATTTGATTTTACTTTGGACAGAAAGGTATTAATTAAAATGAAGCAAGCATATTGTACAGGGTTTTTTTTAATTTATTGATCTTATATTCCAGTACATCATTTTATATTATCTTAAGCAGATATGAGGGAAAACCCCTGATCTGTAAAAATGGATAATTTTTTAAAAGCACGTTTTCCTTCCTTGCTATGATTGTAAACCACAGAGCCAGTCAGCTGGATGTTTAAGAAAGGGAGGGGTCAGTGTCCAGTTCCTTGTGTTTCACCTTTTCATTGCATTACCTCATCATTTAAGGCAGAGGCTTGTTCCAGACAGCTTTAATTAAACTATGTTGTGAAACTGTATACAGATCAATGGAAATGATCCATAACAAGAGGCTAATCATGTATTTAACAGTGTTCAGTCCAGTTCAATCACCTTCTACCATTTCTGTGGCTTTACATTCATGTGCCAAAGCCCTGAATGTGTATATGTATTTTTTAATCCATCTCATTAGTGACCATATGCTTTGGCTTCAAGGGAGAAAAGAACTGTCTGCAATCTGCCAGGGTTTTAGGGACATCAATAATTTGTGAATAGTCATGTTGGTACTGGTCAAAGGGTTAAGTGTTCTGCACACCAGGGGCACATCTTTTGGGACTGGAACTCTTAGTCAACTGTGAGGAACCTGATCCCCCTGTGACGCATCTTTTCAAAGTACATGCTGCATGTCAGATCTCTGCAGCTGAAGCAATGGAGCTTTATTAGCTCAGGGATTTAAAAACCTGCTCTAAGCAATGTAACAATATCTTTTGGTTAAAAAGTGAAGGAAAGATAGGAGTTGTAATACGAAAGTGATTTTTTTATGTACTGGGCTAAATGTGATCTTCCTTTTTGTTACCATTTTCCTTTTCAATATGAGCTATTAGATTACTCCTCCCCTGCAAATATCCAGTGAAGCAAGAGTATGGCAGCAATAATGGGGACCTGATTTTGGAAACATAACTGGATTCTGTGGCCTCACCTCATACTGCCTAAATCCTTTTGAAGCCAATGACAACACAGATGTAAAAATTGTCTTCCTAATCATTTGGAATGATCCTTTAGGGACTCCTGGGACGTTGTTTTATCTACTTACTGTGAAAAACACCTTTAGAAACAATAGCTTATGATGGTAGATTGTGCTATGTTATGTGGAAAGGCTGCTAAATCAGTATGAGAGATCATCAAACTATTGAGCCTAGGATCCTGTCCTTATGAGGAATGGCAGAAATAGCTTGTAATGCCAGAATTTTTGATGATGGAGGGAGAGACTTTGAATTATTTTGTTCATTTTAAGTTTTGGTTATGTCCATATCCCTCAGCTGTACCCAGGTCAATAGAAAAATGTGTAGCAGTGCAGAAAGAAACTCTATTGAACCTGCATCCTGAAATTCTGCTGATTAGTTGGGAGTAGCGGGGATCCATCTTAAAGGATGAAGCTGGCCTGCTTTCAGCACATCTCATGTAGTAATAATAATTAGTGCAGACTGTCACAGGAAATGAAAAAATGCACAATATACACCACTTGTTTGCTGCTTGCTAATCAGCTGATTTTGTTTGTCTGTATCAGGGCAGATTAAATAACTTTAAGACCAATTTTAATAATACATAGTTCCTGTTAAAGCTCCAGTAAACACACTCACTGAAACCCTCTGTCCTTTACTTCTTTTCACTTTTAAATCAACTTCTATAAGGATGACATGTAACAGAGCAAGCTTTTCTATAAGTGATATAAAGGAAAGAAATTTTTGAAATCTTTCTATTCAGTTACATACTTCAGAAAACACTCATAGTTGTGACTGAAGCTCTTATTTATCTAAAAACACAAATTGCGTGAGTGAAAAAAATACAGATTGTGTCTTTCTTAGTGTCACATCATTAAAAATATACAGTTAGTATTGGAAGATTTACAGTAACTTATTATAGCAGGTAAAATATATAGCTGTCAATTTTTTGACTGTATTGGCTATGATTACATAGCTGACACAGATTTACTAATTGTGCATTGTCTTGTGTGGGCTCTTAGAGTAGCATTTTACTGTTTTAGAAGACATCGTCTCTTCTTTTGAGGGGAAATTTGCATGAGCAAACTTTTATCCACAATTTTTAAATGTATAAGATGCACATCTAAACTAGTATGTTTTCATATCAAACTATTTATAAGTACAATAAAATGTTTAAAGGGATATGTCCTAGATTTTCGTCCACATTTCAATTATATGTGTAGGCTTCACTGCAGCAGTTTCCACTTGCAATATAAAAGTGGCTCTTTCTGACTGGCAACCAAGTCCTCTAGGGCATTTTCAAACGTAAATATTGATGTCAATTTTGGCCACCTCAAAAAACCCAGAAGAATGGAGTTATGTTTCCAGATAGCCTCACTTTCAAATTCTCCCTTTGCAAGTAATATCTGGTTTTATTATGGTAGCTTTTAACAGTGTTTCACGGTTCTTAAGCCTGTAAAAAAAGTTAAAGATTAAAATGATATTTTCTCCATTTTAATTGAGGAAAAAAAGGAAATGTCATTTTATTAGGGTAAAACTGGTGATTTTTGAGGTGGCTTGCCTTTACCCACTTCTGCTTAATGCCTTCTGATCTAGTGTAGCTATAAAGTTTTCTGAAGTCATTTTAGAATGAAAATGCTAGCTGACTAATTATTAGGATGCTGCTGAATATCTGCAATACATAGACTGTGTCACTTTTTGCACACAACGTGAAGTCCTTTGACCTTTGAAGTTACTGTTGATCTTTGGCTTACCCTTGTCTGTTTTCACCTCTAATGTCAATGATGTTAATACAAAACAAAGTCAGCAGAATTTCAGAAAACTGGTACTGTCTTTGCAATATTTCATAGGTAGCATTGCCATTATTACATTAATTCATGCTACTGCTGCCAGGTAAGAAGAGAGAAGAGTTTTGGCTTCAATGAATACAAATGCAAAATTCCTGTTTTATCCTGGATGAGGTAACACTTTGTGTGAACTGCCTGTTCACAGTTTCACAGGCAGTGATGCCATAAAAAGTTCTGACAGTCTTCGAGTTCTGCCCTCTTTACACCCTCTCAAGCCAAGATTGCTTAGAGTTATAAAGAATTGCCATAATCACAGAAGCTGCAGACAGAAATAACTTATTGAAGCCAAAACCCATGCAGGCCATGCCTTACCATTAGAAAACTGTCTATTGTAGGGTCATTTGGAGGGGTTTTGGTCATCTTCTTTAAGGGTTCTGTGTGGCTGGATTTCTAGCATGTGCACTGAGGCTGCAACACGACCAGAAAACCAGATGCTGAGTTTAAATTTTCCATTCTTTAGTTTTCTTCCATATTCTCCTGATTAGATCTCCTCAATTATTAATTTTGTTCCCATAATGGACTTCAAATATACAAACTTCTGCCACACATACCAGTCCCTTTAGAGCTCTTTTTGAGCAGATTCTGAATTTTTAGCAGATATGCAGTCGTATTCATATATGTTGCTATCCCTGGACTTCCTCCATTATATCTTCAATATGACATGCTTCCATTGATTTCAAATGGAAATCATGTTCATAATGTTTCAAAAAATGGCCTGCTTTAACTTGTAGTAGATTGATGCACCACAGTGGGACTTAAGAGCAGAATCTCGTTTACAGACAACTACGTGCTGATCATCCAAATGATAAAAATGACAAAGAAATTAATTACAATTGGCCTTTAGTTATTTTTACTACCTGCACTTAGTTTCAGCTTGCTATATCTGTAATCAACAGACCACTCACTTACTCAAGGTTGAGAAACATGCTTTTGACTGTTTTGTTGAATTATGGCCTTAGGCAACATGTAAAGTTAATCTCAAATTAGTCAACAAGGAGGTATAAAATGAAAACTTAGAGATGTATTTCACTTCCTTTTGCTAATAGCTACTCCACAATAATTTTCAAAAATGCATTTAGAAATAATTTCTATGAGATAGGACACAACATAAAATGAGACAAACACAAAAAGAATTCATTAATTGGTTTGTTTCTTTTTTAGGACTGCAAGAATACCTTGAAAAATATTTGGACAAGAATATCCCAGCTCTAATTTTAGTACCTGTGGTGGATTTACCTGGCAAGGAAGTTATTCATATAACATGTTGGCTAAGCTAGCAGTTTAAAAGAGAGGAGTTAATATCAAAATGCACATTCCATCCAGGAAAGAACAAAGAAAAGAATTGATCATAACTATGTTGGATATTTTCATTAAGGAACATTGTTTGATTTAAGCAAAGTCATATTTAGCTTGTTAATGATGCCTTGTGATATGTGACAGAGTCAGCTTTGTATGGAAAATAAAGGTTTCTTTTCAAAATATTGTGCTTTTTTCTCACTTATTTTTAGATATGTTCTGGTAATAGCAGGTGGCTCTTGGGAGATGTCAGTTGCTCTGATCACATCAGTTCATTTGTTTGACATATTTAGGCCTGCTTACAATAAACTGATTATAACCTCAGATCTTTTGGATGGAGATGAAACCAGAACATTAGCTTCAATACTGTTTTAAAGACTTTACTCCTTTCATTGTTGAATTTACTGACTTCAGGCCAACTCATGGAGGCCTTATTTGTGGCCAGATTTTAACTATTATCTTGCACCAGGAAAGAATTATTCAGAAGGGTATTCAGGATGTACATTTTACCTAAGCAAATAATGGAGATGATTTGCCATCCTCCTTTGTGAGGCAATAATGGGTATCTTCGTACTTTACATTTGGTAGAAGCTCATACTTAAAAAAAATTCCAGTAGTTCCCAGGGCTTCAGTCTTCTCCAGAAAATCAACACAAGTTTTACCACTGCTTCCATTAAAACAGACCCATATACAGGTGAAGCTCCTATCCATTTCACCACAATTGATATTTTACTCATAACATGATATGAGATCAGTACAGGAGAGGAAGCCTTTTGGACTCTGCTTGAGGCAGTAAGAACCTATAAAGAAATACTATTTTCAGACAAAAGCTATAAAATTAAACCATCAAGAAAGAGTATCACACCTGAGCTTTTTATATAGCAGTGTAGAAATACGTGTATGTATTAAATTAATTTTTTTCTTAGGAAAAGAAGGAAGAATCTGTTAACAGTACATTAATTTATTAGCATTCAGTATCATTTTTAGGTTATACTTAAACATATTTGATCCTTGTTCTTTCTCACAATCAGAAAAGAACTTGTTAATACCTGGATATGCCTGTTTTGTTTGAATTATACTGTTTTAGAAGGGTAAATCATTTTCTTACTTTCCCAGGAAATACCAGCATTTTATTTCTCTCAGTGTGGAGTGCTCACAGACCAGAGACACAAGCTAGACTGAAATAGGAGAAGGAGACAGTACTTTTGGGAGGATCAAGATGAAGCTTAATTTTTCATAGGTACATATGGAAGAAAAATAGATGGCACAACTTTGGCTGTGTCTTGTATAGCAGTCATTTTTTTTCGTAGTGAGTTTAAAAAAAGATACCGAAACACGTTGATCTTGGCTTTTGTACTGTACTGCATATTTCAAAGTGGCATGATATTTGCTCCTAAAGAAACCAGATTTTCTTGCAAGTTTTCCTGCAAGATTTGTGACTCAAATTATCTTTCTTTTCCCCAGTAGAGTTGCATTTAAAAATGGTAACAGAATACACTGGTCAGTGTGATCTTTTTTTTTTTTTTTCTCAACAGAAAAAGACAACTAGAACTGAGTTCTAGAATGAATTCACTTTGTGAATAGCTAAAAAATAATAGCTTGCCAACTTTTTCTCCTTGAGAGGCTTCACACAGCTTCTAAGTGGTGTAACTAAAACTGTAAGCTGGGTCTGCAGTGTTTTAAGTATGAACAAGGCAATTTGTTCAACATTGATATGCAAGGTAGGTGCATGAAGTGCTGCTTCATACAGAGACCTAAGACTTTTGTCATAGAAAGAAATAACACCATTTTATCTGCCTTATGCTGCTGTACTTTCATCATAAGTACTGAGACCTACTGTGAAGAAATTGTTTCATAGAGCTCTTTTTCACTTTGTAACAAAAGTGTTAGCTGAAGATGGGAGGTGGGGAGACAGACGCACACGCACACATACATGTGTTTTAGTGACAAGAGAGAAAGGTATCTAATACTCAAAATTTATAGATGTAGGGTTTGTTGGCTGTTTTGGTTTTTTTGGGTTTTTTTTCCCCACAACTAGGTTTGCTGAGAGTTTACCCCATCAAGTTTTAATCTTGAGACTGTAAATTCACATACTGTGCTAAGACAGCTTTTGAGGACTTTATATATAAATATACACAAATTCCTCTGTTTCTCTGATTTTTGCTAAGCCGATAGGAAACTGTTTCATATGCATATTATGACACAAAAAGTTGGCTGATCTAGGTTCCAGCACTCAGAACACAAAAGAGCTATGTAATAGGTTGAAAAATATATTTTAAAATGTAACTCAAGGTTTTAATTTTTCCTTTCTCTGCTGTAACAAGTGTTATAATATGGCTTACACGTTTTCTTCTTTTTTTTTTTCCAGAAGAAATATATCTTGTTATAGTTCTCCATGTCAGTAAAATTTTGTCTTCTGCCTCCTTTAAAGATCTCTGTATATCAATTTCTTTAATTGCTTGAAAGCATGTTAAAGTGAACTGACCAAATGAGACTGCAAGACCAAAACTGATTTAATAACTTTGCGTTTTACTCATTTCAAAACCCAGTGATGGCTACAGTACCAGTGAGCCTTTACCATGCACATGGCTAAGCTACTATAAAGGCACCAGAGCTGATCTTCCTAAATAGATTTGAAAATGACATTGAGGTATTTTAAGCAGAGATTATTTAATATTTTTTTCCCTGTGAGTTTTATAGTTAGGTGATTCAGGAACTGATTTGTTACACCAGGTAGCATGGGTGCATCTTTCCTTTAGCCTTCAGAAATCTGATGGGCATTGGAAGCAGGATTTCTCCTGAGTATTAGAGAGGTGATCTGAAGCAGCTCTTCTCCTTCAAGGACATCCTGTTCAATCCATTATCTCCTGTCTGTGTGCAGTAGTCTGGTCTATCAAAATACAGTGATTGAATAAAAATTTTATTTCAAATAAATGAATGCATTGATTTAATAGAAGGTTTATACTGCATGGTATTATAGTTCTGTAAATGAACACTGAAATCATAAAATACAGAAACTTTTCATGTATCCAAGTTAAATCTTTGTTACTTCTTTCAGGATGGGTTTGCTGAAGCAAACCTAGTTTATTCTGTGTGCTAAAGTAAAACTGTCCTGAGCTTTCTGAGTACTAACTGGTACTATTTAAGTAACCTGCTCTTACTATTACAAATGTCTGGCATTGAGAATACATATTAAGAATACTTGACAATTTACTAATTTATGATCTCTTTAGTTGTATTTTAATATTTTTGGCAAGCCATCCTGTGTTGATGTATTAGCCAAACATTCAAAATACAGACTTGAGATCTTGAAAGCTTCTTTTTTTCAACTTTCATCTGAACACTGAATATTTTTGACATATTTTAAATTTTAATTTTAAAAAACAGACTGGATACCTGTGAACTGAACCCGTATGTTACATACAAGTGCCCTTTTACTGATGACTCACTGCTCACAATTTCTTGGCTTTGACTTCTGTTAGATTAACTCATGGCTAGGATTTGCCCATGTTTTCCTGCTTTTCTCATTTTTTAGGGCAGTCTGCCTTTTCCCTATATTCCCAAATAGTCAGGTTGTTCTGAGAATCTTGTCAGAGGATGTGCCACTGGCAGCAGTCTCCTTGACTATCCACTTCATTTGCAATGTTTGAAACTATTTCTTAGATATGTCTGCTCATCCTCCATTTCCTATTCTATTGCTATTTTGTGACTGTGTCATTTCATCCTAAATCATTTTGGAATACTGTTTGCATAATTTAACCCAGTTGACAAGATTTACTGTTCACAGGAAAATCAAGTTGTGCTCAAAATAGGTCAAATTTCACTTTTGTGTTTCCTAGCTTTCAGAAATTCCAGCTCTTCTCTAAATCATGCAGATCTTCGGTTCAGAAGAAAAAATGCTTAAGAACAAAGGGATAAGCTGAACTAAACACCCTGAACAATTGACAGCTGTCCCAATCTACCTTTTAGGGGACAACAGAGTCAGGAGACATGGGTTAGGATTGCACCATTCCTTTCATGGGTAAGTTTAAACATATCCATTAGTTTTCTTGTGCCTCTATTTCCATATTTGTATGTTTTCTCGCCTTTGTAAAGGTGTTGGCAAAGAGATGCCGTGTTGTAGTCATACAACCTGCAATAACAAAAAGTTTAGACTGAGTGAGCAGCACACAAGAGTGTGAAAGTAATGTTGTAGTGGGAACCAGAATGAATGTGATCACAGATAGCGATTTGCATGAGCACAATCTGGAGAGCTTTTCTCCCAGAACTCTGCCTGCAGCAGTCACAGATCATAGGAGAAGTCTATAATACATCTAGTAACATTAATGATGCATTTTACGGCATGATTCATCCCCAGCGATCCCAAAGTACTTTACAAGTCCGTTACATAAAATGTGCTCAGGCTATTGCTCGGACAGCCACTCAGGTACTGGAGGCCTTCTCTGCAGTGTGAATGGAGATGGGTCTCTGCGGTTATGCTGCTGGGAGAAGAGCTCCTCCGCTCTCTGCAGTCCCCCAAGTAGGGATATTTGCTTTGGCAGAAGCACAGTTACCCCAGAGAGTTTAACCTCAAAGCCACATCACCACACACAGCTAGTGTTATTACTTTCTGTTACTCATGAGAAGACTTGTTCCACTTTAGATTTTGCCTCGATAGTGGGGAAACATCCCACTTCTAGGCTCTGTCAAGCAGCAGTCTGTGTTCTCCTTCTGCAAATCCTGCTGCTGACAGTACTCTATAACCATAACATCTTTATTACACCATATTATTGCCATACCCCTGCTTTACAAGAAAGGTGTCATTTGTCTGAGGTAGAAGTTGTGATGTTGCATTAGGGGTGCAACCTTGTGCAAGAACTGCTTCACCTTCTCTAATTCCCATGGTTTTGTTGGTAGCTGCCTTGACAATGGGGTTTTTTGTTGCTTATAGAAGAACAGGGGTCCAGAAGGAAGAAATACTTTTCTCAGATGTAAGAGTTATCTTGTTGCAACAAAGTTCAGCCCTACTCCCACACAGACCAAACCGTTCTTCAGCAAGACCCAGATACATGCAAATGTAGAGCCTTTTGTAACTGAACCAAATTTCCACAGCTCCAGAGATGGATCTGTTAAGATTCAAAGCAGGAGGTGTTAAAGTATATGAAATAATAGAAAGGAAACAAGAAGGTAGTGCCAAAGGAAGGGTATTATTAGGAACCAGTGGGGAAGCCAAGGTAAAAAGGCAAACAACAGGTCTAGGGACCTAAGGGGTTTATTCTTTATTTATAGGATGTGTTTGAAGGAATGAACCCTGGACTGCCTTCTCACTATTGCTAGTTGTAGCTATGAAAGATTAACATACAAAGAACAAAGAGGAATAAATAGAATTTCCAGGAAAGAGAGCCAGAAGTGAACTTTAAAGAGCATCTCTCATCCTTTCAACAAGATATAAAATGAAAAATGCTTTGACTACTCTTAACAGTGTGCTTTGGTCTGGCATCTGAAGATGAGGATGCCTGAAATGAGGAGTCACAAGCTGTGTGCCATCCTGCTGTTAGGGGACGTTTCTCCTGGGCATTGCCACAAGAAACGTGGCTAATAGGTCTTGACTGGAGGGCTATAGCCTATGTATGCACTTCTTATTTGTGCTCCTCCTTCATCAAGGCACTACAGTGTACCAAGGTGTTGATTCAGAACTTCTCTTGCATTGGTATGGATCTCGCTAAAACTATTTAAATACTAAAAGTCAGGATATCTCATATTGCTGATTAAGCAAGCTAAATGTGATTCTCTTTATGCCACAGTCCCCAGTGCAGACAAAAAGCTTTCTCAGGTTGAGATCCTGCCACTCGCGTAATTATTTAGAGAAAGACAGCTCCACTACTTCAGCTCTGGTACTTCACAAGAGGAATGGAAACATTAGGAAAAGTTTTTTCTTTGATGTAGAATATGCTGCCACTTTTTTGTTATTAAAATAGAAGCTAACTTTAAATAAATAAAATTTTGCCTGTAGGCTTCTGAAAACTAATGTTGTGTTTTGACAATGTCATTTTTCTGATTCCTGAAATCATTATGTGAGTTAGCTCAGGACTTCATCATGATTTTTCTTCTATGCTACATATAGCGAATTATTTTTTCAGCTCTAGATTTTTTTGATTTTTCTCTCACAGAGTCACATCAATGTGCAGCTTTCTTATTTGATAGGTGTTCTCCAAAGCTGTTTTTTCCCACTTTTAAGTGACAGGTGAACCAAGCCCCTGTAGAGGAACAGAAAGAGAGGGTGTAGTAAAGTGGAGGTGGTTAGCACTATTTTTTATTGGGAAAAATGGATGAAAAGTAGTAATCTCTGAAAGTCTTTGAAAAGGAAAATAAACTAAGGAAATTAAGAAAGGTCACACAAAAGCCCTGCAAGAGGACAGGATTCTTTTTTAAAAAACATTGACAGTAGCATGCTTTATCTGTGTGTTTTTTGTAGGTTTTATGTCCTCTGAATTCATGCTTTGCTATAAAGGATATTGATGTAAGGATGATATAGGACTTTTAGAAGAAGCAGATAGTCTTCAAATAACAGCTGATTTGAGACCTCGGTCTTTGATAATAATTTATGGCCCTCTTATAAAAAGTAAAAATTCATTTAGGTGTATGCTCAACTAGAAAACTCAAATAATGTGTGCTTAGTGAGAGAAAAAAAGATTGCTAACAGCACAATGTGTCTTACAGCATAAAGTGCGATCCGAAAATTGCACATTGCTGAGCATTCTTAATGTGCTGTGAGCAATTTCATACACTGTATTTCAATCACTGAGTGCACACTATAATATGTGCATATGTCAGGGGTAGACAAACTTTTTTATATGTGTCACAAAGTGATTTCAAGAGATAAAAAGAGCTGGCCAAAGGCATTCAATTCCACTTTACAACAACTATCGAGGTTTCAAATTTAAATTTATTTCCTATTTGAATTAAAAGAGAAGACTTTAAATGGGGGATTTCTTGGTCATGTGTTGGGGTTTTTTTTCCCAAAACTGAATCATGTCGAAGTGTTTATTTTCTTATGGAAAAGGTTAGATTTTCTATTCAGATTCTTTTTTTTCCTGAAATTACCAGAAAGCGTTGGACCATGGAAACCTGTCTGTTGCAGAACTTGTTGCAATTTACATCTCTCAAAATGTTCAGTTAGAATGCCAAATTCTATTTAAAAGATTTTTTTTCCTATGATAGTTTGAGACACCTTATTTCAAGTAAAAACAGAACCTTCTCTCTCTGTTCTAAATAGAGTTCAGAGGTGTGAGCACAGCCCTTAGAGACTCTTAAATTCTGAAGTTGACATCGAACTTTGCAATGGCTGTAAGTTACATACTAATGATCTCTTTCCTCCTGTAAAAGGAGGACAATAGTAAAGCGCTATATTAGATTGTTGTGAAGATTCTCTTGTAGGCAGTGATAGGGACGCAGTGAGGTATCCTGTAAGTGTTGTATGTCTCTGGAAAGGATAACATGCTCAACACTCTTTATGCCTTTAGTTATTGAGGTAGATGATTTTGAGTCCTAGGTCAGCTATGAATTACAGACTTTAAAAAATAAAACACTATGAGAGTTTTTCACTTGTTCTCTGGTCTACCTAGCAGACTTCAGGATGATATGGGGATCCTTCTGCAGGTACAGATTGGCCTGTCTCTGTATCATGTCTCCTGTACAGCTGCAGGGTAACTGTCCAGACCATGTCTGGATTCGTTCAGTTCTGCACTACACAGCAGCAGGTAGCATAGGCATACTTTGACTTTTGGGGCTACTTTTACATTTTTGTGGTTTTCTCTGTATCCTCAAAACTAGAAAAGTGATTTTAATATTAGTAAGGTTTTAAAAAAATACTTCTCTGCAGAATTTGGTGGGTTAATAAATACAAATAGGGCAGGAGGATTGAGAAAATTGCTTTTTCTCTTCTGTCTTCAGACGCAGTATGCCTTTGGTCTTTGGACGACTCTTCCTTTGTTGCCACCATGTTTTTCTTTCCTCCCCTTTCCTTCCCCCTCTTTGCATTACTATTCCTCCTTTTTAATTTTCTTTTCTTCTTTCTCTCTCTTATACTGTCTCAGAATGTCTATTGTATGTTCAACAAAAGGAAAGCCTCATGTCGGCTTTTCTTTTGCAGTCACAACCAAGGACCTTAAAAATCCAAGTTAAGATTAGAACCATAAGCATAAGTAAGACAGCACACAGGAAAAAGAGCTGAGCATTGCAGATAGCCCCCTTGGCATCAGGTTTATCTAGAAATACAAACTGTAAAGTTTCATAGATCTGAGGTAAGGTGAGAAATCTTTCCATACTTTTACTCAGGTGTTACTTGCATCTCAACAATGCGACTCAGTAGTGAAATAGCATCTGTTGCCTTTACCAAGCCCAAGCACTCCACATATATTTTTCAAAAGCACTGAAGTGACTGGAAACATTATTTGCATTTTGACTGAGTAGAATTTATGCTCCCAAGTCACATAAACACCTTTGACAAAATGTTTCTTGGGAAGGTTGTGTTCTATGATCTGGTAGCTTGAACTAAGATTTCCAAAGTTTACCAAAACAGGCCTTATAAACAAAATGTAAAGTCAACATGTTAGAAAAAATGCTCATTATTCCTTGTCTTCTTAACTCATGAGACGTAAGCATTTAAAGGAGCTGCACAAGGAGGTGCCACCTCGCTTAGGCTGAATGTTGAAGAGTAAAGCCTGTCAAAGAAATCTGAGCCTTTGCATAGTTGCTCAAAGAGGAACTGATTTCTTCAGTAGTCAAACACTGGAACAGGCTTCCTAGAGAGGTGGTCAATGCCCCAAGCCTGTCAGTGTTTTAGAGGCTTTGGGGCAATGCCCTTAACAGCACGCTCTAGCTTTTGGTCAGCCCTGAAGTTGTCAGGCAGCTGGACTAGGTGATCATTGTAGATCCCTGCCAACTGAAATAGTCTAGTTCTGTTCTGTTCTATCCTTATTGTATTCTTATTCTATTCTATTTCTAAATTCTTTTGTGTTCTGTTTTTCTGAATACTTGACCTGTTTTCAGAGTACAGAGCAGACAATACTCCAGATCTCTTGTTCAATGTAAGGTCCCTGTTTTTTGCTAAGTATGCTACAGGTTAAGCACCTAACAAATTAAAAATCCTGCTGAAAGACTTTTTAACTGTTCCCCAAGCTGAGGTGTCCCTGGTACTACAGCAAACACGAGGTGCTGGTGCTGACCTGTCTTTATATATTTTTTAATCTCACTACTTCCCCCGAAAGACAAACGCGTTAGAGTTGCTTCCGAGCATTCAGCAAGCAAAGCCTCAGCAACGTCCAAAGCGGCGCAGAAAAGGTGATTTTATTTCTCCCACACACACTTTTCCTCCGCCAGCTGCTGCCGCCGCCGCCGGCGCTGTGGGCATTGTGCGGGCAATGCTGCCCCCACCCGCCCCTGCCGCGCTACAGCACCGGCCGCGAGCCGCCACGGGGCCCGGGGCAGGCGCGGGAGACGCGCAGTGTGGGCCCTGCCGCCCTCCTGCGGCTCCTCCAGCTTTGCTCTCCCCCGGCTGCTGTGCGAAAACAGGGAGCAGTCGTTTCGGTTAGTGACTAATGATGGTGATTATGATTCCCGATTAATGCGTGAAGGGTAAGATGCAGCGAATACACAACCTTGCCCGGTGGTTTTCTGGATTGCCAACTAAGTATCTTGTTCATTTTGTGTTACTGATAACATTTTTGTGTTACTTTTTCAGGCCTAGATCTTGCAATATATGCTTGGAATGCAATTCTTGTATAGAAATATACATTTATATAAATATATAAATACAAGAATTGTATATAAATCTTACATACAAATACAAGAATTGCATTCCAAGCAAATATAGAGAGATCTGAGTGTAATTTATAAACTAGGAGGGCGGGACAAAAAAGGTTGTAGCATGAACATTGCCAAAAGGAGAGCGAAAATGTACTGAGAAGAAGTCTGCTTTGTCTTATACTTTTTAAACCCCTTCTGTTGGTTGCTTTCTCATGCTGCAGTTTCTTCCATATGCTCCCTACACCCACTAACACACCCACCTACACACACTCACAATTTACCAACATACTTTATGTCATTGCCGAATTAAAATCCATACCATCATTCAAATAAAATAAAATAAACAGCTGTTTTCTTTCCACAAAAAACCCCTAACATTTTCTGACTTGGCACTTGCAAAGCATTTGAAAGAAACAGGCTGCTGGAGATGCTTTTCTACTAGCACATTGCGACACTGCACAGAAGGCCCAGGGTTGGATCTAAACGCATACCAGTGCACTTAGGACCACTCTGCTTTGGAAGGGGACACTGCCCAGCAGGAAGGACTTAGAAGGTACACAAACAATGGCAGATTGTCCTACTGGTCACTGAGATTCTGGAGCAGGCATCAGTTGACTCTCCAGGCCTGACAGATAGGGTATTTAAAGCAGCACTGACAGGCAGAGCACTGCAGAATCTCATCACAGGTATTTATTTCAAGGCTTTTCTTCCTACTGGAGAAGTACAGCTCCAAGAAGTCCAGGCATCAGAGACTGTGGCTAGCATTTACCCTACCTATTTTATCTTCTGTGTTAGCTCCCAGATTCAAACTGAATTCCTGAATTCAGCTGAAATTTGAAAGTGCCTAGCATAGGAAGGCAAGACCTAGAAAGAATCTGCAACAGATTGTGTAATTGTGAATCCTGTGTTCCCATCCATTCCTGCAGTTCATCAGCCATGGACCATTGCATCTCACTCTGAAGATCAAAAGGGTTGAAAGCAAGACAAACACCTCAAGTTGCTACCTCAGTATGAGTGTGTCTCTTTGCTGTACCACTCCTATCCAAGCGTTGCAACACAGCTGTCCTAACAGCTGTGGCAAGAACTGTTCTCTCAGATCGTGTTGGTCACAGCTGAAGAGCAAGGATGCCGAACTATGCAGGTGGAAAGCAGATAAAAGAATAGTATGTAACTCACAGGTGCCTTGTCATCTAGTAGAATCCAAAGACCTAGATTACACACCTGCTTTATTTATACAGCACACAGATTCAGAGACTGCATTCCTTAAATTGGCTATATCAATGTCCCAGGATACCAAGTACGTAGATACCAAGCCTGCTGGCAGGAACAACTAAAGGAAGGACTTGGATCCTTTGCTCTCAGCTCAGGTGCAATTCAGAAGTCATAGTAATGAATCTTTTCCTTTGATCAAACATCTAAGCCGGATTGGACCTTGCACAAAACCCAATCCAGAGAAAGACACAGTGCTTTCCTCTCTTGTGCAATACAACTCACTGGCACATGGGACAACCCTAATCAAATGTATTTACTGCAAAATTTGGACAAGGATTTTGAATCAGTATTAGCTGTTGGGATACTGTGACTATCAGTCACTGACCTATTGGGTTTCTGACTCTTCCTGTAAGCTTTAATCCGTCCATCTAGTCTTGGGTGCTCAATGTCACTGCTGTTAATGGGTACAAGCTTTTAGACCTAGTGAGGTGGAGCAGCAGCCCATAATACAGGATGGGGTACAAAAGGGAAGATGTTTCATCTCCATCTCAGCACAGGTAACTAAGAACTGCCCTCTGGTAAAAGCATCTGAAGCACAGCTTAATGTAGCTATAAGAAGAGTCACTATGCGCTCCTTCCTCCAAATCACTCTCTTTTGTTCCTCTGCATAGGTCCTAAGGAACATTCATTAACCTGGTTTATACCAGGGCTCAAGGAAAATCTGTGGTGATGTCTGTGAGCTAAAACTTCCTAAAAGTGGTACGTGTTCATGTCTCTCTTTTGACTCTAAATCAGGCCACAAGTTACTGCACCATGAGGACTACAATCCAAATAAATACATAATTCTGTTTTCTGCCACTACTCATCCTTGTATTGTCACTTTCAAGTTCCTAAGAGGAATTATGTATCTCAGATGTACTTGCGTAACTAATTTTTAAAGTTTATTTACAGAGCTACCATGTATGCTATTGAAAGACTATTTCCTTGATTATTTTTTTTAGTGTTTTTAAACTGAAAATTTGAAAATTTATGTTCCCTTTTGGGAATGGACCAGTGGCTAATTATACAAAGGAAAAAGAAAACAAATTATTTCTCTTTCTATGCTTGTTCTCTCAGTCTTTGCTATTTCAGGTACAATCTCCTCAGTACAAAAAACCCCACGTGTTCATGTTTCTGAGCTATTCTGAATCAAACTGTCAATGATATTCCTATTTCCTTAAGAAATCCTCTTTTTCTTGAGAGTTACTGCACTGACTTTGGGCTAACCATTTTAATACTGATTTAATGGTAGGAATTTATTCCCTGAAGTATATTAAAATGCTATCAAAACACCAATTCAGCAAGACATTTAAGATATGTTTTCCTGATATTAGTGAGATGTTTAGATATGTGCTTATAGTCTTTGACCAACTGGCCACAGTGAATGTCAATAAGCAGCATAGTTTGCATCAGCAGAGAAAACGAAGGGTCCAGGACATCAATAATATTTTCTAAGAGGATACACCTCGTATTGCTTTTAGGACACTGGGAAGTATTTTAGGATACTGGTTTTTGGATACTGAAAGCCTATATTTCTGAGGCTAGGAGCTGAGCAGATGGTTTTAGAGAAATCCTGGCTCTCCAAAGCAATGGAGCGTTCAGCCTCTGCACATGACACAGGCAGATGGAAATCCACTGGCTCCAAACCTGGAGGAGAGCAGTGGTGAAACCTACTAGTTTACTGGATCTGGATAACTTGAAGAAGGGAATGTACTAGGGAGAAATAGAAAAATGAGGGTGTAGGATAGAGAAGAGAAGCAGCCATGGTAAATAAATTAAAAAGGGGCAACAAAATAAATAAGGAAAATGCAGAAAACTAATTTTTTATCTTGGCAAAGCCACTACTCTACCTCACCTTATACACAGAGGGCAGGCAATGAGAATTATACATAAGAGAATGCACTACACAGTGAATGAAAACAGCCACATTTTAAAAGAGTATTTTTACTCATTCATTGTGTTCTCTTTTTCAGTGGTACCAGTTATATTCAGATTTTATGAGCAAATAAGTCCACCACAGCAACTGTACTAGGTCTGGCTGGGATTAACTGGCGGCTACATTCTTTGTGGCTGTCCATATGGTGCTGCTTTTTCGGATTTGTGGCTAAAACAGTAACACTATTGCTCTGGCTGCTGCTGAACAGTGCTTGCACAGCATCAAGGCTTTCTCTTTTTTTGCACTCTGTGCCCCCAGCGAGCAGGCTGGGGGTGGGCAAGAAGCTGTGAGGGAACACAGCCAACACAGCTGACCTGAAGTGGCCAAAGGGATGGTACTTACCATATGGCACTGTGCTCAGCAAGAAAAACTGAGGTAAATGAAAAGAAGGGGAGATTGTCTTCTGAGGTGGCTACTGATTGGAGATTGGCTGGGTATCAGTCTGCTTGTGGAAAGTGGTGAATGATTGCCTTTGGATCACTTGACATCATATCTCTTCACCTATTAAGCTAGTTTTATTTCAACCCACGAGATTTCTCATTTTGTTCTTTCTATTCTCTCCCTCATCCCACCAGGGAGAGCGGAGAAGTGAGCGAGCAGCTGTGTGGGTGCTTGTTACTGACCGGGGTCAACCCACCAAAGCAACATTAACAGAATTTCATAAAGTCAGTCAAATGTCTTGCAGTTATTCAAATTGCTACTTTAAGCAATGCATTCTGGCATTGAGAAAATCAAACAAGCTAGAGTATCTTCAGACTCTTGACCTATCTTCTCAGTTTTGGTCCTATTACTCTTCTTACATAAATAAACCTGTCATGGAAGGCAGAGGAACCTTTGTGTTGCTTTGACTACATGAGGACGTGAGGAAAAGAAACTTATTACAACAGGTCTTGTGGGATGGACATTAATCTGTATTATTTGCTGAAGATGCCTTGGAACATGGTGCCCCAGGCCTCTTTACCTGAGACACAAGAAAAGTAGCTAGTGAAAACTAATGGTAGGAAGCAGTCTGCTTCAACACTGGTGACAATAAGGAGTGAAAACAAAAAGGATAAGAACTCTCAGCACTCCTTCCCTGGGTATTGGGAAGCTGATTTTGGCAGCTCTGCAGGCTCAGAGCTCTGCTAAGATGTTTTCTCTCTTAATATTTTAATGAGCTGAGCAATTGACAGTCCCAGATGAGTAATCACTTTTGTTGCTGTTGCTAAGCAAAACAATGGTAAAAAAAGCTCCTTTTTCATCTTCTAAATCATAAATACAGCCAAAACATTTGTTTGATATGTGCAGAAATTCATTCTGCCTCTATGCCAGCTCAACCCACATACCTCAGTTCACTCTCTCGTGTTTTTCATACATACTTGTTCAATCTCTCCAACATATCCCAGGTCACATCCAGATTTGATTGTCCTGCATATCCTATATACCCTTCAGGCCACACAGAGTTCATCCAGCTTATCCTCTTCATTTGGACTTCAGCACAACCCATGGTAATATAGATTGATTCAGGTTCTCTATTCTTCCCCATGTTGGATGAATATCTTGTCTTGCCAGCTCATAGTGTTAGAGCTCAACAGTGACTGTAGAAGTAAGAGATGATGGGAAATTTTTACAATCTTTTTCTCTCTCTTTTTCCAGTGACTTCCTGTTTTCCTACAAAAAAATCCTGTTTTCCTTTCTTTCCAAATAAAGAAACCTTCCAGACTCCCTTCTCTTTTTTATCTTTTTATCAAATAACTTTTTTTTTTTTATTTCTAATTCTCCCTTTCCTTTTCCCTCCCCACTTACATTTATTTAGCTCTCTGCCTATATTTTCCTTAGCCATCTGAGTTTTCACTCATGGATAGTTAAAAGAAGTTCTAGTCTCACATACATTTTAATAAGGTCTGATACTATCTCTCCAACCCTGTTCTTCAGTGGCTTGTCTGCTCAGAACCTGCCTTGTAATAGAAAGAAAGTTTTATCTAATGTGATATTAAACAATTTTGTCTGTAATGTGAGTAAGGAAATTCCCACTTAAAATGTTAGTGAATCATAACTGATCCCACTTTGCATATTTAGAATATATTCCTGATTCCACTCTTCAATCTTCTCATTATAAGTTTTTTGTTTACTGTAAGCTACAATTAGAAGCTGTTGGTGGGAAGTTCCCTCCACATCAAAACCAAAACTATCCCTTCCTGGCCAATGCTGGCCTCTGGTCCTGACCTGTAGGGCACAGTCAACAAGCATTGGGGGGAGCCACAGATAACATTGTTTGTTTGAATGCAGAGGCAGAGCAAAATAAGCAAGTGATTATTTGCCCTCCCCAGTCCACTGCTAGTAGGGCAGCATGAGGGGAGACTTGGTGAAACTATATGACATTCAGTGCTTTTATGGCAGACAAAGAAAAGATGCTGAAGAAAGAATGGTAAGTAGGAGAAAATATTTTCAGTCATACTGTTTAGCTTTGATGACTCTTCCTTTGACTGTGAAGTTCAACATTACAATTGTGCTACTCCCAGGTTTTTATTATACTGAGGTTACTATGGAAATACTAGCAACAAAAAAAACCCAAAAAAACCCTAACATAGCATCATTTTTCATGTTCCAGTATAGCAGTACTTCCTGTTCCAGCACAGAACTTTGAGCACTCATAAGCTCATCATTAATAAACACTTTGAAGGCTACTGAACTCAAAAATGTTTTTTCTATGTTCACCACAGTTACCTTTCTGTCTGTCTGCTGGGCACAAATCTTGAGCAAGCTCTACCTTGTTTTCTTCAGCCTTTTTCTCTCATATCTGGAATCCACACCTTTCAAGTGCAGTTAACTGCTTACACAGGGAAGAAGAATTTAATAAATCACATAGGCACACTGTAAAGGATTTTCATGCATTCCTTTGCTATGTAAATGGTCTGTAACTTTTTCATGAATCAGGCCCATAGACTCTTTATTTCACAATTCCATCTTCCTTTCCCTGTAGAATTGCAATTTAAATGATCCTGAAACATTTGAAGACAATTAAAGGTTAGCTTTGCATATCAGTGACCTACCAGCAATTCACTGTAAAGCTCTGGTGTATGTACAGTGTTTGATATACAGCTGCCTGATTTCAGGAAGGTAGAAGTGGTTTCCATACTGCTCTGAACTCTAGGCAGGGTTGGAAAATGGGCTCAGAAGACACCACAAAATAGCTACTACTTCCTTGGAGCTTCACACAATTCCACTTTTGACTTCCTTCAAGTTTTGAGCAACACATAATTCATTAAGAGAGTTTGGACTGCCTTGCTGGCAAGATTTAAAGGAGGTTCAAAAAATACTTTTGCTTGTTTATGTATTGGTTTTTCTTACATTAAACCTTAACAGAATTTTTTTAGAAATCATATTCACCCTTATTCCCTGGGGCAGAAATAGAGACTTATAACTGTGGCTGTCTTACAAAGACCAAAGTTATGTTGGGGAAGGGATTTAAATTAGTATACCATACTGTGCAGAAAACCTCCAACCCAAAACTTGTGATTTCTGTATTGCAGCAGCCCCACCAGGCCTCTTCCACATGGGTTCTTAGGGGAAATGAAGGCTGCTTGACAGCTTGGAGTGACCGCGTGTGACTTATCAAAGGTGGAGTACAAGGTACCAACCAGTAGAAACTTCTGCAGTGATTAGAATAGCGTATGTTTTGAAACAATGGGCTGAAATATTGTCACAAAAGCTGACAGGGACCCAGCACTTAACTAGATTTTAAGTGAATTGTGAAATATTTGGACAAGATTCTTTTCCTTGCTTCCAGTCCTTTCCAACTTCCTCCCTCTGGAAAAGCACTTTAATATGTAGAGTATAAATTATTGGGTCTCCAGAAGAGTTGATACACATTTGAGAAAATATTGTTGCACAACATGACTGGACAGTTTTATTCCATTTGAGACATATTCAAGAGATGGAAATTACTATAATATTGGATGATGGAATAGTTCCAAACTCAGCTTTGTCTGGAGCAGGCATATCTTAGCTACTATTGTCTTACATAATGACTAAATATAAATACTATAAAATATTTATAAATAATGAGTGGCAAATTGATCATGTTGTCAAGTTTTACTGGAATATGTAAATCCTGTTATTAATCTGACATTTATAAAATTTTTACCATTTAAGATCACTTAAGACAGTCATCTGTCCATATATGTTGTCTTCTAAAAAAATATACAAATAAGAAGATGGAAACAGCTTTATGATGTATTCAGAGTCTCTGAGACTATTTCTGCCAGTGTGTCTGATGATGAATGTTATGTTAACAGGTTCTCTGTTTGTTTAACATTCTCCTGAGGAGGGCTCAATGTGATTTAAGCAGTATTACATATTTAAAGTAGAGCATAAATATCTAGTCTGCAATGAGAAAGACAGGAAGGGTCACAAGTGAAACAGGCACCAGTCTCACAGTTGATAGCCTTTGCCTTCCTTAATAAAAGTTTATTCACATCACAAAATACTAGTCATCTTGAAAATCTTGGTTTAGGAAAATTTAGTGTGGAAATTGTGTCCTGCATCGCAAGACTAACAAAATTATAGGAATTTGCCCAATTATAGTCTAATGACTTATTTCCACTTTTTTGCCTTGGTTTGCATGTAGTTTGCTACACATCAGCCTTTCCTTAAACAAAGACACACATTCACACTCATATCCTGACGTGCTGGGGCCTGTGCATGGGCCCCGAGTGGAATTGACCTATGGATGTGTTACAATCCAGCAGTGTGTTTTGTTCCCCAAGTAGTTTTTGGCCCCAGAGAGTAGAATCTGGCCCACCTGTGTGAGGCCCTGCCTTCCCCCAGGTCGTGGTTGGGGTGGTGGGTGAGGCCAGAGATATATCAATCAGGAACCGAATCAGCCTGAGGAGCAGCAGGAACTGAACCAGTTGGAGAGAAGCAACAGAAGAGGGAAGAAGCAACAAGGAGCAGCAACAGAAGAAGGTATGCTGAGGAAATGTTGCTGAGTATGGTGTGAGCCAGAGGAAGCAGAGAATTAGCAGCACATATCCTTGGAAACTATTTTCTAGAACATATTTCCATGTCAGTAATACAGATGTGATGAATCAGGCCTCAATTATGATTCCAGTTGCATTCCTGTTTTCCAGAGAGCATTTGGAATTGCTGAAGTAATTCAAAGTCTTAGATTATTGCCTTTTTGTCATAAATATTTGTTATGCCTTGCCTGCATTTGATGGGCATCTGACTGAAATGAAAAAAGCTGAATCCATATGACACAAAGGCTCATTTTTATCACTGTAGACAGACTGAAAGTAAAAATGCTACTCTAGAGAGCCCATGGATCAAGTAATCCCAGTAAGGTTAAGCAAAGGTGGTTGTTTTTCTAAACTGGGCTTTATAGAAAAAATGTTATCATTGAACATCGGCTGTAGGAAACCCAGGCTGTTAGAACTTAATGAAATACTTGGTGAGAAGAGCTAATGGAGACTGCTGCACGTCCAAGTTTTGCTTCACCTGCAATTGCCAAAAGCCATGCATTTGGCTTCAGGGGAAAGTGCTTTCCAAAGGAGGATTTAGAGATTAGATTAGATTAGATTATCTAGAAACTGTCAGCTTTCCTTTTGATGAAATGATGAAGTTGACAACCAGCCGGTTTTAATTTTGGATGAGCTGGCTCTGAGGTTGCAGAATTTACAGAAACTGAGGTTGCTATAGCCCCTCCAGCATCTCCCCTTCTGATTTACCTTTCATATAATGTAGCGCCTGGTGTGTATAAATGAGATTACCCCTAAGAGATATTAATTCCAAAAACTGGGTCAGCTGTTTATTCATAGATTCAAGTAACTTTCACTTGGTCTTCAAGGCCATAGGATAACTAAAGATTTCAAAAGAAGGTCAGAGATTCGGCACTGCAAGGCTTTTATCACCAGACACAGAGCTGTCCTTAGGCACTTTTCTGGACTTACTAAAATACATTACCTGACAACAGAGGCCAAGATTATTTTTTCAGATAATATCCTGCAGATATTGACAACCTCTGATGACCTTACTACCTTCTGTTTGAGATGCTAGTCAGCAGCAGCCTCCACTGCCTGAATAACTACTGACTGGTCATCATCATTCTCTGGAGTCCACAATGAAATATTAGGGTGAGTTCAAATCATGGTCTGTTTTCAGAATCACCAGAAAGGCTTTAGTACTTCTACTAAAACACTGACTTAGTGACTGTTATACATACAAGCAGAAGTCTTGACATATTTCAGTTAAAACCGACACTTCTAGACAAATGATTATTCCTATAACTGAGAGATCTGCCAAAGGAAAACCAGAAAATGTCTGTAACACTACCACTAAGGTCATGTTTTTATTTGATGCAGTAAATTGTTCCCCACATGCAAAAATCAAATAATCTTTCATTGTTGTCTCTGTTAAAGGCTCAGGGC
>VYZX01003443.1:15604-26628 GCA_013401335.1 Brachypteracias leptosomus
TTATCTTCCATCTATTGTCCCAACAATATCTATCTGCCCCCAAAGAGACTTTGTCTGGAGGCACGTTGCTGCGTTAACCCCAGGAGAGACTAGTAAAGCAAGGACCTTTGTGCTCCTCCTTCTGTCCTGAGGAAGATGAGTTTGCAGCCTACTTTCTTGGGTTTGGAGGAAGAGTTTCTGTTTTTTCAGTTTTGGTGAGAAAGGTCCAACAAAGAGAAAAGTCCCAAAGGGAATTTGGGTTTCCAAATCTGAATTACCTGCATGCCTGGAGATTTGCTGGGCTCCCTTGGACAGAGAGACACATACAGCTGGCTTTTGTAGATGGTGTGTTCTGGGTCTTCAAGTCCCTGTTCTCCCAGGGGAGGTCTTAGGCTGTACCAGCTGTAACCAGAGGAACTCTGTGGCATCTCAGGGCCTTGGTCCATGAAAGGTTGTTTCAAGTTTGTGGTCTAGTCATGGAAGTCTATGACAAAACAGAAACACAAAATGAATGAAATTCAAAGAAGTCAAGAGACTGGGCCCAATTCTTTGTTTTCATGCTGAGCTTCAAATTCATGCAGTTCTGGCCAACCACAAAATGCAGATGCTGTTGTCTAAGCAGAAGGAACAAAGTTCCTTAGAGAGAAATAGCGGAAGGGAAAATAACCCTCTGAATTATTTGCCTAGTCTCCTAGGCTCTTTTGATTCCTGGGCAGGAATCCAGGGAGTCCCTACCACTTTAATAACTGTAAGTGCTTCAGCATTCAATTGCATCTGTTTCTAGAGGATAAGAGTAGAGGATAACACAACGGTATATATAAGACAAAGAGAAAAGTACATTGTTATCTTCAGAATAACTTGTAAAGTGTGTGGATTTGAGTAAGTTTCCATTTGCTTAAGAATAACCACTTGATACATTATTTTTTACTTAAAAATAGCAAACTGCATGACAGAAGTTATGTTTCAAAAGCCATAGACAGAGTATTGTATAAATAAATGTGATCTTCTCATAGATGCACGGCTTTAAAAAGCTATCCCTATCCCCTCCCACCACCACCACCCCCCATTAGCTTCTTCACAAATACAGTTGCATGCCACAGCTGAGACTCAATTTGAACTATAGCAGTTCCTACCAGATAAATTAAAAGCAATACTCTTCTTTCATGTTCCTATTCTAGCAGTATTCTAACAATGCAGTGGAGGCCAAGCTAAACCCTCAGGAAGAAAATACCATCCTTCATGTCCACATCTCTTTTAAATTGCCTTTTGGTAACCTCTCCTAATTGGATACAAAGTGGGAAAGTTATATCTCCTGTGACTTTCATTACCAAAATGTTTCCACAGGTTCCTAATGGTTTCTGCTGTTCTTGTCATTCTCCCCCTGTACAGAGGGGAGAGGGAATCCTGTAGTCACTGCAGCAATTAAAGAGCAGCCTTTTACAGTGTAGTCTTCCTTCTAGGTGTGCATCTTCCTGAATATTTAGCAGTAGTCAGCTAGTCAGTAATTTTGAGTTGCATCTGCAGTAGCATGGAAATGCATGGACAATGGTCACAAAACACCTACTCTATTTTTTTAAAACAGAAAGCTATGCCCTAGAGCAATTATCCTTTAGGAATCATATCAGATGGATGCCAGTATTTTCCTTCAGTGAATATAAACATATATAAAGGCTGTTGCATTTCCTTACAAGATTTTCTTCTCCTGACTGCCCACTCTTCATGCTAGTCACTTCAACTTTGTTATGGATATACAGAGCTCACAGGCCTTATTAGTAGTTTATATTAATCACAGTTTCAGCTGTCTGAGATCTTTCGGCAAAATAATTCCCTATTTTCCTTCTACAGGTATCTGCATTTTATAAGGGAGGAAACTTTTCACAGCCCTCCAATTTCCAAACTGTATCTGCAAGCTAAAATAGCTTGAGGCATTTCTAATTTATGATGGATGATCATAAAGGCTAACCATAGGGTGCTAAGTGAAGTGATGCTGAGGAGTGGGCTGGAGTCCTAAAGCAGTTTTTGCCCATTTCATCATTAACATGCTTTCTTGTGTCATTTTGGCTCACATCAACTACTGCCTTTCAAGACACAAAAGCACAATATGATGAATTGAGTGCATCAAGACCTTTTTCCAGGAGGCAGTATGAGTACCACCCTACCAGGTTGGCTTCCTTCTCTCTAAGTAGTCCCCTGCATCATCCCAACAGATATTGCAGCCCCCAAACACTCTCAGGTGCCTTTATACCATACTGGAGGGAATTAATCATAAGGCCATATTCACATTATAAAACACACTGCCTGGGTGGGCTAAGACACAGTTTTCCTACAATTTAGCTACTAGGAACTGGAAAAAGCATACATGTAAAATATTTTTAACAAAATGCAGAGCCACAGTGAAGTGATGTGTGACATAGATGTAGCCCTGCCACACCGCTTGCCCTTGAACTGAGAGCACTGCCCTTGAACTGCTGAGCAGTGTAGGTATATCTGAGAGGTCAGACTACCTATTCCACCCCAGCCTTCCCAACTGTGGTGTACTTGTGGGGCACAGAGCAGCTGGTGTTACACCACAGCCCTACCAAGTTTAGTAAGGGTGACTACTGCCCTTGAACAGAGAGATGAGACAACACCTATTACAGTCCCAAGCCAAAAGAGGAGACAAATATTTTTCCAGCCCTGAGCATTGGACTTTTTTGTTTGTTCGTTTCTCTTTTGTTTATTCAGCACAGAAAAGCTCCTTGCTACAGAGCTATAAACGTTCAGAATTGATGTTGAGTCAGGAAGGATTTGACTGGACACAGCTCTGCAGCTGAAGCTTTTACAGACTTGGTGTACTACTGAGCTTATCTTAAAGTTTAGCATTTATACATGGGTTTGGTAATAGCCCTTCAGCAGTTAATATGGTCATTATTTTTCTGAGGTTTGTGAAGTGGAATCTGAAATTTGTTACTGATATTTTTCTGGTAATATTCACAATGATGTAAAACATGATTCTTAATAACACAGTCAAGCATCTGACAGGTATTTAGATGAGCTTTCCAAACTGTCAGCAGGTTTGCTGAGGAGTATTACTCCAGGGAAGAAATATGAGGGCATTTTTTCAATGCTGCTTATTTTGCAGGCAGATATCTATCTGTGAAAGCCACAGCTACCTACATCGTATAAAGCAATACATTAGATCTACCGTTGCCAATTGTGGCAAAAATTGTCAGTGGCAGAAAGTTTTTCCTAATCTTCTCAAATTAGAAGTGAGCTAATCACATGTGATGCTTTGTTTGAAATGTCTGGTTTTATATATAGTAACTGAGGATGTTCTTTCAGCTGTAGTGAAAACTCTGTTGTATGCTTTTAAGCGCTGGCATCCAGTACCATGGGGCATTAGTTCAAGAGTTTAGTTGTTGTTCTGAGATAACAGTAGGTTTAAATGTCTGGTACTTTTGCCTGATTAAATGCCACCCCTCTGCTTTATTCCATTCTAAGGAAGTCGAAACCTAGCATTGATTGTTTTGAAATCCTTAATATTTTATGGTATTTAAAGCAATGCAAACATGGAGTGATTCCACTGACTCAACAGGAAACAGTGAAGTAGGATTGGAGTGTAATCTTGCACTATACGTTTTATACTCTTAGTATGACTTTTATTATTTCCTTGGAACAGCTCTCTCCTTCTGTCTCCCATCAGGGAAGTCTTTGGCTTAAAACAAGCTGCAGGCTATGCATAGTTCTTGAATATTTTAATGATCTGCACAAAACCCATTAGCTGCCACGATGGCAACTAATACTTGACAGACAGTAGGATAACAGTTGTCTCAGAGCCTGTGAGAGGACAGAAGAATCTTAAACACTAATTTTGCAGGGAGGATGAAAATTTGCTTTGAGCAGCAGTGCAGCTCATTCAAATGCATGTGTGTCAATCATGATGCAGAACTGGTGTTTCAGTTCTCTGGTGTAATGAGCTCTGAATCAGATGTTGTCCCTGGATACTAGGAAAGCTACATCTGCAGAGTAGATACTCGTTACTCGTAACTCCATTATGTATTTGTCACTTTGGAGGGAGGAGGAGGTTAAGATAGGTCCAGGGAAGGAAGGCTGTGAATATGGATTCTGTATCTTTTTTGGTAGACTACTAAGTTGAGCCAATGTAGCTGTGATCCCTGATGGTCGTGGATCAATTCCAAGTTTCATGGGAGGTAACAGAAATCTGAAATCCTCTCCATGTGTGTTCAGCCAACACATTTGGGCTGTGCATCGGTGAAATGCCTTCCTAAGGCAAAGGAAAGGAAATTAAGCATGGCTTAGGGACTGTTTACATTAACCTGTCCAGTTGCATGTTTCTGTCAGATGCAGAGGATTCTTGGTGCCTTCCCCATATTGCCTGTATCCTGAAACAAGTGTTTCAGTGATCTCTTATGTTGGCAGCAACACTGTGAGTAAATTTCACTTCAGAGGACAGGAGCTAAATGCCAGCACCTTACTAAGTCTTCCCAGCCAAATGGACACCTGCGGAGCTAATGCGTTGTTCTACTTAGTGCTCGAGTTATGTATAGAAAATATGCAATAAAACTGCAGATAATTGGATATGGATTGCATTTGCAATTATATGCTCACTGGATAATATGCATGCATCTGAGACCTAATATTCATCCCAGCAAGAAAGCAGAGCTATAGGCAGACTGAGCAAATGGAGCTTTTCAATTTAAATGTGCAAACGAAATTTATGCATACATGGGCACTATTAGCAGATGGCCAGTAGGGAAGCCTGAGTAGAGGAGAGCGATTATTTCCTTTTAATTAGGTAAGAATCTGTTCATCTGGATGATGTTTCATCCTGAGAAATGGCTTTTATTATCTGTAAATATATTGTAAAATATAAGATTGCTATTCACAATAACCCCAAAACAGTATGTATGAAGTACTGGATGAAGAATTTTCTCTGGAAGAAAAAAAGAAAATAAGTAAAAAGAGTGAGCCAAATATACTGGCTATCATCAGATTTGCAGAATAAGATGTGGAGTGGGTAGTAATAGTAGAAACACATTAGCTATTGTTGATGAACTGGCACAAGATTGCTGAAAATTTTGAAACTTCCTTATGGTAAAAAGAATTATTAAAAAAGCTGAGCTTCGACTAACTTTAGAATGGGAGACAAATGGAGAATTGGTTATCACTTGTTTAGGCTTGCTGCTCTCAAGTTCATCTGCTGGATCCTAGTTTTAAAGGGGCGGTGGGGTGCAGGAAAGGCTAGTCTAAGCAGAAAGGAGAGGAGAGCACGTGTATATGAGCTGGCATTTCTAGTGGGCCTTTGTCTCAACCAGATCTCACCACTTATTTCTAAAACTGCCGTATTCTTGGTATTCCCCTTTTTCTATCACAGGAAATTGTCAATGTGACAAAGTACATTACAGCATTTATAAGAAACATTGGCTAATAAGGTTCCAGTGGGTCTTTAGGGAGCTCTACCTGCTTTTCTGATCTCTGAGGGCTGTTTCTTCCCCAGCCTTAGTCATGATAGTGTCTTGGCAATCAGAAGCTCTGCAGAAATCAGGCATTCCAATGAAGTTGCAGCACAATCTCTGCACACAATGCCACCCGTCAAAATTGAAATAGCACCAGCTCTTGAATGAAAGTCCCATCTATCAGCTAGTCAAACTGACCGCATGAGAAGCAGTCATGCAGCTGTACCTCCTCTCCATGTCCAGGGAAGAAAGGGAAGCTGACCTTCTGGAAAACAACGTTTGTTGCAGGCCAGAATTTTTGCTGCCAGTCTGTGCTCACTGATGATGGGAAACCAGACCAGCCAGAGACATGCAACAGCAAGCAGTCTGGCCAGCCCCAGCACCCACTGAGCCCTATGTTCTGTCTCAGGCAGAAGACAGCAATTGGTGCCTCAGGGACTGGTGTAGGAAAGACACAACAGAAAGTTGATGCCTCTGCTAAATGAGTTTTCTCCTAAGCCATGACCATGAGAGGTAACGAAACCTTTCTGACTCCTATATTTCCTCTCATTAGATCTGTGGGGAGTCTTGTCTCTTCTGTAATCTTGTTTGATTGTTGGCTTCAGCTCCCTCCCTTCTCCTATACCAGCCACTACCCAGTTATGCCTTGGATCAGGTTCCTCACCAGTAGCCTCTGACTTTGGAGGAGGGCTTCTCCCACATTGTAGACCCAGGGTTGACAGATGATTAAAGTCTAAACTACTAAGTGGAGTGTAATCTTCTCTTGCTCTGCTAGCTCCCCTCATCCTTTATCTACATTAACTAGAAACAGACACAACAGCAAGCTACATAATCAAACATTGTGGCTGTATTCACATGTCGTTTCAGACACCTTGAATAGTGTTGCACATGATAGATATGTGAATACAGAGCGCAAGAATATGTCAATGCCTTACTAATTACTGTCTCTAATTGTGGGCAAGGCCAAAAAGGGAGAGGAACCTGCAGAAATAGTCTTAATGGAAAACTATGTTTTATAGTAAAAGTTGTTTTATTGCCTAGAAAGGTCATCCTTGCCCTTTTGTGACTAATAATTGACTTATATGCTAAAACATGAGCCTTACTAACCCCTTGCATATGAAGCATTTGGTTTTGTTAGTGCAGCAAGGGTATGCATGTCCCTATTTTCTATGCAACTACCAGTTTTCTCAAAATTTCCAGAAGAATTTGACCTGAAGGGGGCCTAAGCAAATAAGTATTTCTCAATGGCAGTTCCCACATGAAAAAAGAAATATGTCTGTTCTTCATAAAGGAAAATCTAACTACAGAGGCCTATAAAATCACCTGGCAGGCTGGAGAGGCATAACTTGGCCTGCTCCTCACAGCCCACACACATCTCTCTCTTAGCTCAAGACATGGAGGGGAAGATCCTAACTGGCAGAAGGCACTCCCTTCACTACGGCGGTGATGTAAGATCATAAACTGGGAGACCCTGGGGGTCTCATTTTGCAGCCCATGTGAAGCGCTGAAAGGATGCATGTGTTAGTCTTTTTAAGACTTCTAACAGACCTTAAGACTGGTCACAGTTTAACCTAATTATTTATCCCAGAGCAGATACAATTAATATGTATCACCCACAATTAATATGTGGATTAACATACAAGGAAAACAATGTCTTCAACAGGGAGCCAGCACAAGGCTTCTGCCACTGACACTCGCCTTTGCCCTGACGTTTCACCCCCTGTGATTAGAAATTCATCAAATATGTCTGGAGAATATGCATGCTTAGCCTGCTTTGGAAAGAGGGGATTGTCTAGCTGTAAAAGGAGATTATGCAGCAATTTCCTCCTCAGCACAGCAAGGCAATGAATCTGACTCTTCATTACAGAGGAAGGATGAGTAAGAACGGTTGCATTTCCTGTGCAGCAAGAGCAACATGAGCTATACTCCAGGTTCCTTTGGGAATTTCCATGATCCTGTCAATTTCAGACATGATGCATAATGTTACTAGGAGAAAATGTAGACGTTTAAATAGGAATGCTTGTGGGGAAGGGAATCAATTCATTGAAGTGTTTGATCTCAGCTAGAAAGACAGCTGTACAAAAGAAGACTTCTCAAAGTTAGTTGCTTGAGTTTTATAACTCATGCATTTATTACTGACAGCAGCAAGTGGTTTTTAAGAGATATTCTTACATTCTCTCACCACTTACGAAAATACTTACCTTCACTTATGGAAATATTTCACTGTATTTTTGTTATCTGAGAGGCTGTAAAGAAGTCTTGCAGTTACTTGTATTTGCTAAATAAATTAAGGAGAGAGGTCCCACAAAGCATCTGAATCTCTCTTGTGTGTTTTCACATTCATGCTCAGGGTGAATGCCACTCAGTGCTGCTGGTCAGGCATCAGACACTCCCTTTCTGTTTCCCGGAGTCTCTAACAGATATGCAATCCTGCTTACGTTTTCTAAATCTTTGTACATTTGCAAATGTGGAAATGTATCCCAGGGACAACAATCACAAGGACACACTCTTGAATGCTCAAGAAAGACGGACAGTCCAGCAATTGCATGTTAGCAAGACACTGATCAAGGAAAGATTTCCTGAGCACATCCCTTAGGGCTAGTATGAATGTGGGCTGCAGGCTGGGAATCCTAGACCATCACTTGGGTCCTGAGAGAAAAACCCATGAACCCAGAATTGCACGTGCAGGCACCCCAATGACTGCCCATAGAGACTTTAGATGCCTCAAAACCAAAAGTATTTCCCATGAGAATTAGTCCAAACAATTGCCACTTTTATGTGCCAAGTCAGGCAGATAGCAAGCATGTTGGAGAAAACTAACATGGAACAGGGGAAATTGTGTCTAGTTCTGCCCATCTCCTAGATCCTCAGCACTTCCTCAGAGGTATAAAAAGGCAAAAACCCAAACCAAAACAATAAATAAAAGGAAGGTAAGGGGGAAAGTATTAAGCCACCATCAAAGAAATACACCTACTATTTGCCTCTGGAGAGATAGTGCTCACTATGTCTTTCCTCTGTCCACAATGTCTTAGAAAAAAGCTTCAGTGACATTCATCTCTCTAGTGTAGAAAATATTTCATCATTTTCTGCAAAGCTGGAGACTTACTTTAGCAAGAGGGACTTGGAAGTTGTCCCTAAAACAGCCTGCAGTGCCAGCATTGAAAATGTGCTCTTGTGAGAGAAGGAAAACTCCCAAGGGAGAGAAAAGGGGTAGCCATGTAAGGTTATTTTAAAATAAAACCCAAAGCTGCTAACATCTTGGGTGAAGTCCACCACGGTAAAAGGATCTGAAGAGCAGTCCTGGTTCATGCAGTACCCTCTAGGGTAAGGAATGGAGGAGAGCCTTGCATCATGAGGAGATGCAGGTGTGAGAAGGGAACTGAGATGCCTAAGGCCACATGGTTGGGTGTGTCTGTATACCAAGTTAGGCTCATTTTAGCTGCCAAGACACATATTTTTAACTAGCTTTTTTTTTTTCCCTCATAAAGGAAATGCAGTGGCTGCACATGCCTTATTAAAAGATTACTTGTTTGGCTGCTGGCCATAGGGAATAATTCCTTTTATTGCTTAATAAATCAGGTTACTGTCATTTTAAACTCTCTAGCTGAATTTCTGATTAGCACATGAAAGAGTTAACTCTAGCACTGTCATGTTATCACAGCATTATAATAACGGCAATTTTGGGGAACATAATTTTTTTCCTCTTTTGTAGCATAAATTTGGAGCATAGGCAAAATCCTTATAAAACTATGCACATTCTGTAAATGTCTTTTACTTGGAAAATGCATAAGTAGAACAGTGGGCTAGTAAAGTACTGGAAAGCAGAGAGGTGTCTTTTGAATTTGTAGGCATTTCAAATACATTTTTTAAACTTTTAAATAAAACTTCTTAAAATGTTGAACAGTTTTTGATTTCAGTTAACACAACTTTCCTTACATACGATGATAATCAGGTTATCCTAGGCTGGAAGGGGGTGTTTATTTCATTTGAAGTGGTGGGTTCCTTGTCTGAAAGGTTTTTTTGTTGCTTTAGCAATTGAAAGCATTTCTTTCCTAATAGGATTAGCCTGAATAATTACCAAAGGATTTCTCTGTGTCATCTGAGTACAGTTCCCCACAGCAGTATTAAAAAGCCTGTCTGCAGTAGGGAAGTAATCAATGGCCTTGGGTAGCTGAAAAGGTTATAGTTAACTTTTGCCACTCAGACCAGAGAAAGTAATCTTCAAAGGCAGGACCAGAGTACTTTTTACCCTAATCCACATCATGCCCAGCTGGTGGGAAGAAGAAATAGTAGCTCCTTGTCAGCGAGAAGCTACTACAGAGGACTCACAGTCAGCAGGGTGAAGTGAGGAGCCACAACCTGAGTGGTTGATGTTGTGACAACTCTCTTGCAGTTCTTGTTCAGTGATCTGGGACAACGAATCTTCACCATTGTGTGTGTCCTGTTTTGTGCTAGCCCTTTCGTTCTGTCTGCAGACCAGGGCCCTCCCCTCTGGCATATTAGGAAGGAAGTCTACTTGGGTTTCTTTGGCAGATCCCTGAAATCCATGAGACACATGAAGAGTGTATGGGAGAAGCTTCTGGCTCTTCAACTTTAGGACAGCTCCTTGCTGCTTTTTACAATTTTTACATTATAGGCACTGTATTGAGGAGTAACAAATTTTGTACAAAAAAAGGAACCCCTTGAAGAGGAAAAACCAAAATGTGACTTGGGTTGATAATGCCCAAAGGCATGCTGCTGAGTGTGCAGATCTGAATTAATTTCTGTAACTTTAATCTGTGTATCTAATCCATAGATTTATTACTTGTTCAAGTCACACCATATTTTTCTGCTGTCCTAAGCCTTCATTTCAGGGATTCTGGCTATATATCTATACTTGTATGCAGCATAATATGTTGTCCAGGATAACTGGAAAATGAAATCTGAAAGGCATTTCTTCAGCATGTGTGTGCAGATACCAGCCTGACAGATACATGTCTGTAATAACAGATCATTGTTCAGTGTGCCAGGAAATGAGCACTTCTGGCCTGACTTGTCTGATATTCCTTGAAACCACAGTACATGTGTGGGGATTTTTTCCAGCTCACTATGAAAACTATGTTGTTTTAATGGGAAAAGGGTTTGGTAAAGATCTTTGTTTGGGATGCTTTTTCTCATGCTGCTATCTGTACCTGTTTCCTCTCTGCCCATCCTCTTGAAAATTCCAACTTGCATAATTGCATTTGAACATAATCACATTCGTGGATCAAAGAAAATGCACAACCTTATTGTTGCAAGTTAATTATTCCTGGAATAGTTTCTACAGGTTGTCCACAGTTACCTGTCTCAGTGATAGAATCAGACCCATCATTCCTCCCAGCTTCTGTGCTTTTCCAAATAGCTGATGTTATTTAGCCACTTTTGATGATGCTCGAAAACTCTCTTATTACCTAATGTACCAGCAAGCTGTTGCCAGTAGCTACAATTTACCTCTACACTAGCGAGCAGTAAACCTGAACTTTCTGTCTGCTGCAGCCACATTAATAATTCATTATATTTCCTGTAATTACATATATGCACAGAGATTTTTCTTTTTTTTTTTTTTTTTTT
>VYZX01003443.1:26707-101924 GCA_013401335.1 Brachypteracias leptosomus
AGCTACAACTAATTATTAATGCTGACTAGGCCCCAGCTGCATAGGTTTTTAATTAGTCCACGTCAAACCCTAATAGTTACTGTTGGGATAACAGCAGCACTTAAGTGGGCTAGTTTAGAAGGGAAAGTGTGTTATCTGCTCACATCTGCACTATGTAGTGTTGTTAGCCCATACACAGCAAGGCAGGCCAAAACTTTATTCTTTTTTATATTTCAGTTCACTTAGTTAAATTTTAGTTATTTCATGTTCTTCATGACAGCCTCAAAGTCCAGCTGAGCAGGGCTACTTTGCTGATGAAACCATGAACTGATGCCTAACGAATGAAAGGAATGTAATATACACAATTTCATGTATTTTTCAAGTGTTACTAACAAGGCCTGCAGAGAACCATTTCCAATTGAACACTGAGACAGGAGCATCATCTTCACTCTTCGGGACAAAAGAAGTTCAAAATTCAAGACAATCTGCCTTTTTCTTCCTTATCTGAGCTTCAGGATTCTGGAATAAGTAGAAACAACAATAAGCCCATTAGTATATGTGTTAGCCTGGTCCACCCCAGAGAGCTCAGGCTCTGCCCTGTGGTGCTTGTGCCTTTAAAATTGGATCTCTTTTGGTCACATCCTTGTTTTCTCCTCTAACATGTGCAAAGTTGCTAAAATACAGTTCTTTTATTCAAAACCCTGAAGGAAGGACACAGGGTTTAGTCTGAAATTAGAAACACAGAGAGGATTTTTTGCCCTTTGGCAGCTTTTAACTTGAGTTAAGCAGCAGTTAAGCAGTACATAGGGAATTTTTGAGCAAGAGCAAGGCATCCCTCAAGTAAAAGCCAGTATTAAATCTTCACTACTGCAGTGGCTGAGCAGACTAAAATCTTGCCCACACTGGCAAGAAACTTGGCCTCGTCTTTGCAGGAGTCAATGTCTGAAGGAATGGTAGAGTTCTATAGGCTCTGGTTTCAAACTATGGCCCTGATCAGAAAGGGATTTAGGGACACAATTCACCTCGTCTGTGTATATACAAGCCAAGGTTGCTAAGTGCTTCTTTCTCCTTCTTGCAGCCTTGTAGGTGATCATGTCCCTTTCCCACCCTTCTCACCACAGGCATAACATAGCTACAGTGGTGTGCATGAGGACAGCTCTATTTTATTTGGCTTTTTCTCTGAATGTTCATTGGATGAGTTTGGCAGGGAACACAGGATACAGGGCGACCTCAGCCTTGCCTATCTGGCCATCCTTTCAAATACTCTTTCAAAGCAAATGCATTTATTCCTTAGGCACTCTCAAGAAGAAGGAAAAAATCTGTCCCCTCCACTTCTTTTTTGTAGTCCCATTGCCACTCCACAGCCCCTGTGGTGAAACAAAAGTAGACATAAGGCACATGCAGTGGATATGACCTGCAGGAAATGCTGCAGGAGTAATGCATCCATCAAATGAAATTACGATTGTTGTGAATTCACTCTGATACATATGTATGTATGAGTGTATAAACACTCCATCACATATTGTTGTCAGTAGTGGGGATTAGAAATATCTTAAATTCTGTAACAGAGGCTTCATTTACCCACCTTCCCCAGTTGTGTTGTGGGCTTTAAAGACCTGGGTTTTGCCCTGTCACTGCCTCCTATACTCCATTTCTAGGTTGTCCAATGACTTGCAGAGAGAGTGTTTCCAAAGTTGCGCTACTGCTCTTACACCATCCGGCAGAAATGGCCCAGGTTGCCCTGCATGGTGTATGCCCATGTGTTAAATGCAAACAAGTTATGATGAACCCATTTTAGTCTGCTGTAATGGTCTGCTCAGTGTCTGGAGCAGCACAGAGTCTGCATGAATGAAATGAGTATAGCAGACAGATTTCTTTAAGGTTTCGGAGTTTCCTCTTTGCTGTTTTCCTGTCTTGCTCTTGCCAAGACACAGCCTGATGCAGGAACATTGAAGTCCTGTATAGGAGAAGAATTGACTACTTTATTTCAATTCAGATTTTGATTTCTAAAATGTGAGAGTTTTCCTTTTGTGCTAGACTGTGTATAGCACAAAGAGAGCCTGGGTGCAGGGATGAGAAAAATATAACAAGACATCTTAAAAAACAGGCTGAGGTTTGCATTCAAAACACAGCTATGTAATAAAATCATATTCGATTAAACTACTCATGACTAGACATAAAATCTCCTTTGTCATGCTTATTTGAATTCTTCTTAATTATTTGCTGGAAATTGACAGTTTTCCAGCCAATGCCAAGGGAGTGATTCATGCCTTCTATGGCTTTCTGAATGCACTAAGAAAGAGTATTAAATATTAAATGTCTGCGATGATGCTAGGATTCTGAGACATAATGAGAGCTGTCGCTTTTGTTATTGTTGGAATTTTTGCAGTTATAAATACTGTGTTACTTATCTGTTTTACATAGTAAACATCTCAATTCTGCTAACTTGAGCATAATCAGGTTACATATAGACATGACCAGAGCTGAGCCAACCAGTGTAATTGAATTAATATCTTGATTTAGGATAAAGTAGATTAAATGAATTATTTGGAGGTCCTTGCAGAAGGCTGCTAAAGAAACCAGCTCTTGAGCTGAAATCATAACATTTTCTGCAAGCAAAATTCTGAAGCTTGCAGATTCTGAACGTATAACTGTACTGCAAGACATACTTTACAAATCTAAGCCAGTAATATGTCAATGTCCTATCATTAATGCCCATTTCTTTAATGATACAGAAATAATTCTTCCATGCAGCAGGCTGGCTTCATGTCTTTGACTTTTTTCTCTTTGTCTTTCTAATAGCCAAACTATTAAATATACATATGCTAGAGTATTACTCTATAAAAAAGTCCATGTGCAGTTGAAAATTTGAAAATGATACCTTAAAGTAAAGTAAAGTTTGATGCATTGAGTTTTAAAGAGCAGCAGTTCAGAATTTGTGCAGGTACAAAAATAATTCTGTCTTTACAAAAAAAATGAAAGATGTAGTAAGTAGAGTCAAGATTTTTCAGAATAGATATCTCATTGGGATCTTCTAGGATGTTCTGCCTAAGTTAAGCCTGTATTCAGGAAGGGCCTTGGGTCATGATTTCACTATGCAAAGTCTTTGGCAAGAAGACTTTCTGCCTTCTGGAGGATTGTCCTGTCCCCATTTCTCCAGCCTATGTATGTTTATGAGGCTAGACTGGGAATTACTCATTTAAAAAAAATCTTTACATTCTTTTTAAGTCAAAAATCAGTTCTCTGATCCAGTTGAGAGCCTGGCCACATGAACAATGCAGGTGACAGAACAGAGGAAGCAAAAAGAAAGGAGAGATAGGGAAAAGGATGATAACTGCTGCCAAACTGTTTATCATGAAACCACAGCACTATGCTCAAAAATACCTTTTCAGTTCCTGAATTAGGCTCCGATTCAAAAAGGCACTTAGATATATGATGTAGCCCATCTCTAATCAGGAAGCCATTTCACCACTTGTTTAACTCCATGCACATTAAAGTACTTTATTAATCAGGGGTCAATGGCAGGGGGTATAATTCCTTGATTCAGGGCTTTTGGGACCTTTACTCAAATTATCAGTGTCTAGCAACTCCCTCAGCAGCAGCAGCACTGCGGATATGAAGGCTGGCCAACACAAAATCCTGCATAGCTGTGCCTGTGCAAAGTAGCAGTATTGCCGCTGTCTCATGAACACCCACGAGGAATTTCTTCCATCTGAATAAAGTGGCTCAAATGCAGGTATACAGAAGCATCTGAAGACTAACGCGGGTGGGAGTTAGTGAGTGAGCCTTGGCTCTATGACTACAACGCTGCCCCAGCTCACTGTCGCACTGTGAAAACAAATAATCCCAACCATTACAGCAGGTCTGCAGGAGACCCCAGTGATGGACTAAAGGTGATGCCAGACCTGAAAAAAACAACAACAACCATCAAAAAACCAAAAAACATACAAAGCCCCACAAAAACCCAGAATGAATCAGAAAAGTGCACGTGGTCTTCCTTCTGCTGCTTCTGCCCTCAGGCAGAAGAGCCTAGATGAGCCATTACAGTATTTGCATTTCTTAAATGCTCCTTTACCACATGGCAGAGCTAATTATCATTAGCCTGAATAGTGGCAGGGCCCATACCAGTTTTGTGACTGAGCAGAGGCTGGGGGAATAAGTCAGTGCCATTGATGAAAAACCCTGACATTCGTGGTTTCATGTTGGTTTTCTGTGTGTTATGTAATGCCACTAGCTCTGCTTTTGATTAGGATGAAAGAAACTTGGTGTCTCACATTTCACATGAAAAGACTCAGAAAACCTTTCAGTTCCCATGAAACAACAGCCCATTTTAAGGCAGTTTTTAGTTTCAATTACTGGCTGTAGCTATTTAAAGTATAAACATCTCTGGAAACAGCCATTGTAGGTGCATTGTTTTTTTAAATCACTGTTTCTACAAGACACAGCTATTGGGCCCACAGAAAGCACATTCCTGATCTAAATGCCTGGTGTAAATGTGCACATGTGCATTTTCAATACAGAAAATGCTGCCACAAAAGCAACATGAGCTCTCCAATGTTTTCACAAACACTGAATTTTGTACTCCATGCTCCAGGCATTTCCAAGAAATGTTCTAGTGTGAGGATCTGCTTCTGACACACCTACATGGGCAATGCAATAATTCCAGTATAGTTGTTTTGGCTTGAGGGTACGGAGATGGTTTGGATACAGCCTTTTCAGGTCCTTGTCTCCTGTGTTGTCTGAGGGTAGAGGTTCTTCCCACAGCAACCCTCTTATACCAGATGAATTAAGCACACTAATGATTCTGCTGACATTGACGTATTTACTCTCATGTCTGAGGCTGAATATATGCTTAAGGTGTTTGCATTTTTACTGCTTATGTTTTCCTGCATTTTCTTATGAGCTTGATGTTTCTTCTTCTCGGTCACATATGGCTTTAGATGGCCAGAGGGTTTAAAAAAATTAAAGGGGTAAAAGATGGTGGGAATAGGTAGAGATATACAAACAGCGCTAGCACATGTATCCTGTTTGCTTTCCATCAGGTGAAAAATGGGATGTGTGTGTGTGAGTGACAGCCTGTCCCATTTTGACATTTGCAGTTCCAGTGACAGGACCAGTATAAAAGCAGAATGAAACTTTCTCCTTGTGCCATTCGAGCTGAGAGATGAGGTTTTTAGTGAAGACATTTGGAAGGACTCAAAGGGAGAGAGTGCTGGCATCAGTCCAAGGGAGAGGGATTAAGAAGGGGAGGCTGGTGGAGCACTGAAAGGAGGAATAAATTAATCGTTTCCACCATGTGTGATAGCCCACTCTTCCCACACCATGGCTGCTGGCAATAATGCTCCTTATTGGGCTAGCTTACTTGCTTTGGGTCAACTTCCTCCCCACACCCCCCCCTTCTTTAAATAGTGCACTTATTTAATTTGATGAAAGTGCCTGCAATCAATAAAAGAGATCCTTTTATCTTCCTCATCAATCTCTTGTTAATGAACATACACTTTTTTTTTCTTTTTAGCTTCTTGGTTACAATGCTTTTAATTTCTCAATGTGTGGAAAGAAAAGGGAGTACAATCAAACACATGATGGAGCAGTTGATGCCACATATTGCTGCTTGCTTTCTTCTGAAAAATTGGTATGTTCTTGAAGGAAAGCAGTGGTCTGGGGGGAGATCATTTGCCTTGCACTGATATGATATGTGGTCCTTGGAGCATCCTTCCTTAAGCTGTAATGCAGCAGACCCATGAACCATCACTTGTAAAGGTATACTTTACTTTCATAATGTCCTAGTAGTTGCAAGAAAGTAGATAATTCTCAGAAAATCTTTTTGTGGACTACTAGGACTTTCTTTAAGGCAGGTGGAGGCCTGAAACCCAATAGCTTCCATGAGAATGACTCACCAAGCTTAATTTCCAAAAACCTTCATCAGGTCTGGGTCTGACTATGGCATGACTGAAGTGTCAGCTGAGTTAAATGGTACTTGCTGCACTAATTTGCAGGATGTTGTCAGTTATAATCACAGACCTATTAACTTCACTCACATCTTTGCGGCTGGCCAGAGATAATGTTCTTGTGCAGTTTGGTAATGCGAAAACAAGCTCCTTCTAGGACCCATAAAACTGAAGGAACAGATACAGCTTGTTCATCCTCATCACAGGCTGGAAGTTAATGCTGACTTTAGCTTTGTCTCTCTCCTTGAGTCTTTTGGGGGTAGAACTTAGCAAAACTACACTTGATTCTTTGCAAACACACTCCACAAAATAAAATTACAGTTTTGTAAGCCTCTAAGTTTCAACCCATCACATATGGCAAGAGTCCAAATCTCAGTCACAGATTAGCTTCATTAGTGTAGAATCATACTACTTTCTCCTCTAAGCCAAGGAGACCCAAGCCACATCATAATCAGAAATAAGACTTTGCACATGGACCTAACCTAATTACAAACAGGCAAGTAATTTCTTTCCTTATCCCTCTATATTGTCCACCAGTGGCTACCCTATTAAAACTTTGTTACCTCCAAGGTGATGCTCCCTCTTGTTTTATTCCAGGGTCTGTCTTTCTATTAACCAATTGCTGTCTCTTTTTCAAGGCACTTATCCTCTGCCAGCCTGGGCCAGAACCCATGCTTAAGCACAGCATGACAGTGCTCACATGTCACTACAGAAATGTAAAAGGCTGAACACTGCAACTGCAGGAAAGCATTTCTGCATTCCTTTCAGTGTGGCAGGGAGCAGAAAGGACTCACAAAACCAGTTTACAGTTGTATCTTCAGACCCAGAGTGAGATACCATCAGCCTTTACCACAGCCTCAAGAGCTGGCATAAGAGAAGACAGCATGCTCCCTTACCATCCCAGATGTGGCAAAAAGCTTGGGGCTGCATTGTCCAAAAGGTCCTGAGAGGAACCAGCCACGTGGAGCACGTGGCCAGGGAAGCAGCCTGGCTGATGATTCAGCATTGCCTTTCTCCCTTGTTGGCCAGGGAATAACGGGATCTGCTGCGCATCTCTGAAGGCAGGGTGCGGCTCTGATTTTCTTGCTGCAAGCCCCAGTACCCTGCAGCTCTAGCAGGGTTGGGAGGGTGAAGCAGCTCAGCAGGCTTCCCCGGGCAAGGAGGAGGTCTGAGCAGAGCTGACTGTGTGATGCTGAAGCAGGCAGCCTGTGTGCCAGGTCTAGAGGTGCTGCGGGGGAAGGGACCTGCAGCAGAGGAGGTTACTGCAGCCTGGAAGGGAGCCAGGCCTCGGGGAGATGCTGCAGCCACGGAAGTGGTGAGAGAGGCACTGTGCACACAAAGGTGGCTGCCCATGGTCTGAACTGGTTCATCCATCTGTGTAACATTGTGCATTACTCTAATTTCATGGCAACTTCTTGTAAGGAAGGTGCAGGATCTTCACATGTGTTTCTGTTCACCTCAGCACTAGAAAGGTGTGAGCAAAGCAGGAACATAATTTAAGAAGATCAGTTAAATGTGGATAGGCTGGAGAATAGTGAAGATTACAGAAGACTGAACGCAAGGTGTTTGCCTGGAAGGCCAGTGAAGGGAAGATGTCAACAGGGCAGTGGCCTAAACACAAGCTCAGAGCAGCATGTGCAGGGAAAATTGTCTTACTGTAAATAGTAAAGTTGAAAAATTAGGCATGGATAAAGAAGGCAAGACATTTTTAAATATTTCTGCCATGCACTCAAATGCCATAGTATCTCAGCTGTGCAATGAAGAGAATATTTCCAAAGCTTGCCCTCTGCTTTGAAGTGTGGTGCTTCAGCTTCATACCTGAGGAGAAACTTGTGTATGTCAATGTCTGGTTTTCCCAGTTTAATAAAACGTACATCCTTTTCCTAGAAACCTTGCTTACTTGTACTGACAGACCACCACAGCTGTCACAGCAATGCTGTTGTAGTGTTATGCTTTCTACAGTGGGTGTGTTGTTACTGCTCTTTGAAACAGGTCTTGAGATAGTTGGAAAGAGGCAGCATTCATGCAGAATATTACCAGCTAAGGAGCACATGTGCTTTGTCATAAGAGGAGTCATGTATGTAAATATGCAATGCAAGCTGTTTGTTCTCTTTGAGGTTACTGATCACATCATTAACCTGAGGATCAGATGCTTCAGTGGTAGACTAGATTGTATGATGGTTTATCTTTTTACATTCTTCCAGATTGTGTTTCCACTGGCTGTGCTTTAAGGTAAAATCTCCAGGCAGTTGAATGTGGTAGCTTTGTGATTACTTCAGTTGATTACTACAGCCTCACAGGAAGCTTTGTGATCAGACATCTATCAATTAGTCCTTGACATGAGAGTCTGTGGAAACACTACAGGATTCATTGAGATTTTGACAAACCTTTTTATAAGAATGTCACTAATGTTCCCATGGAGGGGGAGCTTGAGGGGGGAGCAGTGTGAAGGGAGAGGTCAGAGACAGAAAAAGGAAATGGATAGAGATAAACATATTTTTTGTCACTACCAAAAATATATAACTGTGAAGGGAATAATTTTTCTGATGCCTGCAGAGGTACCAGCAAAAATTAGTTCAGGGAAATTTGTAGCACTTGATTCCTTGTTTCCTTATGCATCCTGCAGCTGTTTATACTAAGGAGAAAGGGGGATTCATGCTCCCAAATCTTCAATCAAATATTTTCACAAAGTCCAAGGAGCTGGAAATGGTATTAAAAGCCCCTCTCCTTTAATACATACATCTGTATTGTTACACAGGTGTACTTTTCTGTGGGAGTCAAAAAAGACTGGGAATAGAGCTAATTCTCATCTTACTTTCATTATGTTAACTGCATTGTTGATTTACCCCTCTATGACACTGCAATGTTGCAAATGGGAGTTAGTGGTAGGTATTGGTAGAAGTGAGGAGTGATAGGAAAATTTATGAAAAAAAGTGGAAGCTTTGTTAATAATTTTTTTTTTCTGATTTATTTTTTGGTCTAAGTGGGCGTGAGGAGCTAGCAGCTTGCAAACTCTTGAAAAGTATGCTCAGGAGCTGGCTTTAGGGTGAAGTCTTTGCTTTTTTGTTTATGGAGGGTTTTGCAAAGGAGGTTGGAAAATGGAACATTAAAAAAAATGTGCAACCCTCTGTGTAATAACTTAAAAGCAAATTGTTTAGAGATGGGAATGTTTTTATTGTTTGGTTGGTTTTTACCTCTGCTTGACCTAAGATACATCCCAGCACTGTTCCTAGTGAACGAAACTTACTCAGGGGCTTGGAAAGAAAAGCTGTCTCTAGGTGTCAGGCACGGAGAAACTGCTGCTGGAAAGCAGTCTTACCCCCGGGAGAGATCGGGTATCAGGCTGAGAGGGCCCAGTCCAGCCTGGAGAGCTCCTGCCAACACCCGGTTCCTGACGCAGGACCGTGCCATCGATGGCCACCGCCTCTGGCCGTGCTCCGGCGGGAGTGGGCAGAAGCTGCGCGCCGTCCCTCGCCCTCCCTTCGGTTTGATGGCCTTTATTCCTCCTAATTGGATAAAATAGGAAGTCACTGACAGTCTTGCGTTGCTGGGTGTACTGATTTCCCTCAGACCACCCTTGCAGAGGGCGGGGGGTGGGGTATGGGAGGAAGGAGCGGGTCTGTACATCAGGCAAACAGGCTGCGAGGAGGCTGGGGGAGCGGAGCGGGGGGGAAAGGAGGAAAGTGAATAAGCGCTCAAGAAGGACAAAGAGGGAGGGGAGAGAAAGGGAGTTACCACCGTCTTGGCATCGCTCTTGCTTTCAAACCTCTGTGTAATGATATTGTTTGCAGTGATGCTCAGACAGCGAGCACCTGCTGCTCTGTAATGATTCAGCCTCTTTCAGCCGCCGCTGTAACACGACAGGATGCTGCCGCTACTGTCACTTCTGCCGCTGCCGCTGTTGTTACAGATTTTGCTTTTCCTCCTTCTACTGCATGACAATTGTTTTTCTCGTCTAAGCAGATACCAGCCTCAGATGCTCAAGGTGAGAGTCTTGCCTTTTGCTCTGGGCTATTGGTTCACTTAATCCGGTCTATTTGTTCCGTATTCGTGGTTTTCTTTCTCTTGTCACCCTCCTTCCCCCTGTTTTGTTTTGTTGTGCTTGCTTTTGGGGGGACGTTTCTTCCCTCCTGCAGAAGAGCTGGAATTGCTTGAGAGGTGTTTAAGGAATTATAAAAGTGGCCGGCAAACAGGAGCTCAATAATTGCAAAGCTACTCTTGCTTCAGAGAGGCAGAGAGAGCAACAGAGGGCTCAGGGGCAGGGGGGCTGGGGGAGTGTCTCATTTTTCCTGTGCATTACTCCTCTATCAATTTGGATAATGTTGCTGAACTCGGACCTTTTGTTGACTCCCATTCTGTGATTTTTGCAGAGCACTGTGACTATTACTACCATCTCTTTTTGTCTGTGTCTCACAGTAATGGACTGTGATAGAGTTAAGGCCTTTTGGAGGTGAGCTGTTTGAGAGCTGATGCTTAAACATGTCTGAAGTAGCTGCCGACACTTTCCCCAGTCCCTCAGCTCAGCTGAGCCCTGATGCATCCCTCAACGGGCTCCCGGCTGAGGAGAACATTCTGGGGACCCAAAGAGAGGACGGGAGGGTCCAGGGGATAGCAGGCCTTGCCGCAACCTGCTGTGTGTGCCTGGAGGCAGAGCGACTGAAGGGCTGCCTTAACTCTGAAAAGATCTGCATCGCCCCTATCCTGGCTTGCCTGCTCAGCCTTTGCCTCTGTATTGCTGGCCTCAAGTGGGTCTTTGTGGACAAGATTTTTGAGTATGACTCTCCTACCCACCTTGACCCTGGGAGGATAGGACAAGACCCAAAGAGCGCTGTGGATCCTACAGCCCTGTCTGCCTGGGTGCCTTCGGAGGTGTATGCCTCACCCTTCCCTGTACCTAGCCCCAAGAGCAAGGCTGAAGTGACAGCGCAAAGTGACAGCTCGCTCGTGCCCTCCAAACCATTCCTCCAGCCTTCTCTGTATAACCGCATCCTAGATGTTGGGTTGTTGTCCTCTGCCACACCTTCGCTGTCACCACCCGCCCTGGAGCCTACCACAGTATCTCAGGCACAAGCAACAGAAACCAATCTCCAAACTGCTCCAAAACTTTGTAAGTAGAAGCTATGTGTTTCTTTGTTTTTTCCTTCCACAAAAAACCAAAAAAAAAAGCAGCTCTACAGCTGTCCTCAAAGAGGATGTGTGATTGGCATGCAAAGTTTGAATGTGCTAAGATGGGTATAGCATGGGTAACCTTCTGAGGAGAGCACCTAAGGAACCTCTGAACTTAGTTCTGAGGTGTGCATGACAAGGGCTTCATTTAGGAGCTTTGTAAAGTGCCAGTACCACCCTCTTCTCTGCATCCACTTGTAGAGAAGTATGTGATTTACTTCAACTGTTTATCTGATAGCTATTCCACATGGTTTATCAGAGTATTTTTCTTAGGAATTTGATTTGCGTCCTCTGGTGGGTCTTCCGTATGTGTTCATTTTCTTTGCCTTGCCTGCACAGCACTTCTGCTACCTCCTTCCTAAAGTCTGTTGCTAGCAAACATCCCTGTTATCCTCCTGAAACGCTCAGAGAGAACAGTGGAAAAGAGTGACAGTGTATTTGAAGCAGTTAGAGACTGGGAATTATTAATTTAAGAGTTAGCATATGATCTTTCACTTTCTCTCAAGAGCATAGCACACATTTCTCTGCATCTTTTCCCTCCTCTAGGAGCTGATTCTTGTTGAACCTATTTCTCAGACATTTCCTTGCTGACTTTTCTGGGGTGTTTCAGGAAAGCATTCTTGCTGATGCAGGAGGGGTTCATTTCCAAACTAGTGTTTGCTCATCCTTAAAGCAAAAAAATATCCAGAGTAGCTGAATTATTTTCTCAGTTTCAATCATAAAGCACCAAAATACCACTTTGCTGAAGCATAATTTTAACCTATTAAATCTTGAACAGATCAAGCCAGCAATTCCTAAGCTGTGTAAAATTGTACAACACCAGTAAAAGATAGGGGGGAAAAAAAAAATATGCTGCTGTGCCAAGAGCACAGGGCTAAGGTTTCCTTTGGCAAGCTGCAGTGATCAGAATGAGTAACTGTGTTCCATGCAGATTGCCTTGCAGAACACCGTCACATTTATTCTCCCTCATGCCTTCTCTGTAATCCCACAGGATGGCCACCTGGTAGGTTGTACATACTGAACCTTGCCCTGCAGCCCTGAAGTCACCAGAAGTTTGTTAGTAAGTTTAGCCCCATCAGGACTAGACTCAGTATAGGTATGTGGCATTGGATTAGATATAACGTTTTGGGCCAATCACCTTGCTAGTGATAACTACAGTGATTTCAGTGGAGGTCCTTTTAGCTGAGAGTCAGTCCTGAACAGCAATTCCAGAATCACTTAAAGAAAATTTTAAGTATTCCTGTAGAAGCCCTACTGTCTCTTGGTTAGATGATGAGTGACAACTAGCCTTTGTATTAAAAGTAAGTTGTCTCATGGAAACAATTTAATATGAAAATATTGCTGTGCAGTTAAATAATGGGGCTTTGCCTGTGGTAGGTGAGACATTACTTCTATTACTGGGACACTTAACCACCTTCACAGTTATATAGAAATACAGAAAGTGATTTTTTTTTTCCTTAGTACTGGTGTAGAAAATCCTTTTTGTAGTGCAAATATTGCAAGTGACACAACAGCACTTTTTACTTCATGAGATGACCAGGAACCACTATCCAGTCAAAATGGCCTCTTTTGTGTGAGTGGGAGAAGCAACCAAAACCTAGCTATGTCAGGACCCTCATCCTCTTGAGCTTCTACATGAGACAAGCCTTTATCAGTAACATGCTAATGAAAGCCAGAGGCGGGGATGGAAGAGATTCTTTGGAGCAGTCACTGACAAAAAAACATTATCTGCATTCAGATCTGCTCACATCTGGGAAATAAAAGGGTGTCCAGAAATGAGGTGATTGTGTTGAGCTGGATTTTTTTACTATTGCCTTAATTTTCTTCAGAGAAATGTGTTGTAAGGTGTCATAGACTTCCAGAAAGATGCATATTGCAAGGAGAGGGAGAACTGGAAGCAGATCAAATTTGGGCTGCCCTGAGGGACAAGGTTATATAGACAGTATTTTTTCTAACTGTGGCAAGTAATTCTGACTATGGCGAGGGGCTACAATTCCCTGCAAAGAAAAATAAGAAAATATAGCTAGAAAAGTACACTGCAGAAAATCTGCCTAAAAATTCAGAGGCATGAAAAGAACTTTTTGGACAGCTCTAAAAGCACTGTCTTGGGGTTTTTGAAACAGCTGCATTTCAAACACATCATTGTGTTTTATGTAGAGCAAGATCTGTTTGAGAAGTTGACAGATTGCATCAGTGATAACTTCTTTTTTTATGAATGCCTTTGACAGTATAAAATTCTCAGGAGATGGCTTGGACGGCAGCATCTGCAAATTGGATTATGCCTTCTTTTGCCTCTCAGTGTCCTTTTTTCCATTTCAGGCAGAGTGAGGTAACTTGTTCCCAGAAAGTCCCTTTTGTGCTGATTTTTTTTTTTCCCAGTGCAGAAATAAAAAAGAACTGACATACCTCATATTCTGTGGCTGATGTATTGTTTCTGAACTAAGCCCTTCCGTGAGTTTCCAAATCCTTTTCTCTTCTCTCTTTTCTGTCTTACTCAGCATCTTCCCCTTAAAGCTCTATCCTTCAAGGTCGTAGTCTGCCAAGAGCTAATTGATTCTTCTTTCTCCTGGAGCCTGGGAGAGAAAGCAGAAGAGAGACAATCCTAGTAATTGTGTCTGGTGCATTAGATTCAAGACTGGTCTCACTCCTCTTATTATCCTTTGCCCTTTATCAATACAGAAATAATATCTTCCTTTCTGTTTGGTTTGCATTATATATTGTTATATCATTTCTCCTTTGCTGAAACAGAAAGGAAGAGTGAATGTTTTAAAGCATTCCCATATTTAGAGAGTGTGTCAATCTTAGCATAATTACACCATAGATTTCATTACAAGCAGGACATAGTAGTATGCACTAACCTCCAGTCTCCCTCCCTCTGAGAAGACCTGCAGATTGTAAAAGTGCGATCACAATTTTAGGAGCTAAATTTTACTTCTTCCTACACCATCACCTTTAAATACAGTTCCACCCTTTACTCATGTTGGTAATAGATGTTGCTCTGTAGTACTGTCAAGACTGCATTTCTGTAATAGCTGCGTCTATAATAACTGCAGAAGAACCACTGCCTTCTTTACAGGTCCTCCTACTGCCTTCACTTTCCATTTAAACAGATCTTCCACAAAACCACCTGCCAAGGTCTGTGTGGGGTTGCTTTTCTGGAGTGATAACTCTGCCAAAGGAGTGCAGTGCCGTTGTGTTCTTGCCTCTGCCCCAAAGTGGAAGTACCTGAGCCCTTGCCTTTGGGATCACAGCTCTTCTGACTTGGTGAGGTGCCACAGAGCACATAATAGGCAGGGCAAGAAATAAATCACCACACAGGGACTTTGCTGGGGTGGGTTTCCCTGTAAGCAGAGCAAAAGGCCTGGCAGAGAGTAGAGTCCAGAGGATGCACCTCCCCAGTGATGTATTTATGCTACCCCTGCCTCCTTTCTGCCTTTGGCATCCCTGGCAGCTTCAGGTGCCATGCACTGACAGGGCAGCTGCATGCCTCAGCCCACGCTAGTGGCCAGCAGATGACCAACAGGCACATCTGCATCTCCCTACCTGTGCACACTGAGTTGTGCTGGCCACAACACACAGAGGTACGTAGGTAGGTAGGTGGGTGGGGGCAGTAGTGTACCTGTGCATGCCCTTGGAGACAGGTAGGATTCCCCTCCTACCTCATCAATGCTTGGCCATCACCTGGAAAATGTGGAAAAGAAGAGAAGAGCTGTGCACGGCTGTCCATCAGCCTAGACTGGGATTGATCCCTTCTTGTGTTTCTTAATTCTGCTGTCACTTCAGGTGTGCCGGGCCAGCATCAGTAAAGGCTGCTGCTTTCACATCCTCAGTGGAAAAAAGTGTTAAAAGAGTGCCTATGAGGACTGGTAGTGCATGTTTACCTAAGAAATGGTTTCATCTTCTCTCCAAAGTTATCCAGGCCCAATGGCTAATTTCTTGTATATTTTTAGAGCTAGGGATGGGAAAATGGAAAGAAAACTAGCCTGTCCATTGCTTTTGTATCGTACTGTAAATATTCCTTGCAATTTTATTCTCCCTCTTTCACCTCACTTGTTCTTTCTCAGCTCTGCATTTAGTGTCCTTTCTCCTACACAAAGTGATTTGTGAAGGTCTATATTGTACCTCAGTGGCAGGCTGGAGGGAGCCTTTCCTCCAGCTGCAGCCCAGCTGAAGGTTTCGATTTATGGACGGCAAGGGTTTGTTCATAGCAGCTTCACATGGTGGTTGTTCTTTTTCTTGAAACAGTCTAATTCTGACCCATGCTCTGCAGTTCAAATCCTCATCACAGCACCATGGGATTGAGTCTATGCCTGGCAGCCTCTGAATGTATCAAGGTCAGGGGTGTCTCAGAGAGGGGGACTGTAGAGGGCTCTACTCACAGGAGGGGAGAGCAGATGATACAGCACAGGCTATATACCAGCCTTGTCTAAACTCACTGGTATTGTGCAGAGCAGCACCACAAAGGAGATTGCTTTTTCCCCAGAGCTTGAGGATGCAGGAGGAGAGCACCTTAAAGCGGATGTTGCTCCATTTCTGACAGTATTGATGTTGATTAGCTTCAGACACCTGATTAAGTGCCTACATTACGAAGCTAGGTGGCCTTCAGCTTCCTATTCAGCATAAAGGAAGAGACCTACCCCAGGAAATTCCCAACATGCCTTTAGCAGGAGTAAATCTCTTCTCCAGTGAATGTATAGGGAGACTAACCTTGCATTTCAGTTTCTAAAGTAAATGTCTGCTACACAATACAAAGACTCAGTTTGAAAGCCATGACTTTTCTTTGACATGTCCTGTAAATTAACCATGTCTTGTCACAGGAAAGTTATAATTATTCAACAGTTAAGATACTGGACAAGTTCTGAGCCTCAATCAAAAACATAATAAAGAGATGTTGATCTCTGTAGGTCCTGAAGACACTGAAGGTCTTCATTAACAAGCAGCAAGTGCCACTGTATTGAGGCAGCCAGTCTGTATTTCCCAGAAACATTTCTTTCTCTACTGTCTCAAAGGTCGTGGTGACTTATAGATGTCTATACTTGTGGCAGGAACACTCAGAGTAAAATGGGATTGGGATTAATGGGATGTGATGCATAAGACATTGCAATTGGTAGGGAGTTCAGGTCCAAGTTTTCTAAAGTGATAACTGAGACTCCTCTCCCCAGTCCAGTTAGTCACCCTGTTTTTAAATGCCCTCAACAAGTACAGAGTTTTTTCAGACATTTATTGTTTTGTTTCTTTTTATATTTCTGCCATTCCCCTTTTTAAGATTCATTGCTTGCATAGAAACAGTTCTTCTATTTAACATGCAGAGAACTGAATCAATCAGTCCTGCCTGCCTTTCTCTTGCACAAGCACCCCAAATTCATGGCTTTTAAAACTACCTCATGGATGTGGTTTTTCTCTCATGCACATGCATCATGCATGGAACATAATGGAGAAAAAACAGCATTTCCTGAAGTACTTTCTCTCAATAGCAGTTTGAATTGCTCAGTGCAAAATAGTAGTCTGCACTTGTATTTATTTTTAAAAGCTTCATTTTACTTTGTAAACTTCACTGAGAATAAGTTATGTATTCATGCTACACGGAACTTCTGCATGGCCTGCCTCTTCTTTTATATACATATGCATATATGAGTATAGAAAATATAATAGATACATGGAGTATATGGCTATTGTTTCTGTATTAAAAAATGACATCAGGGACTGTACTGCATCATAAGTTTCTAAACAAAACTGATTAATAATTGGTGTTCATAACAAAACACGGGGTTTAGATTGCCACTGCAGGGGACTGAAATTATCCTCCTTGAGTATCTATTGTATTTTTAAGTGAAATGTTTTATTTTTTATTCATGCACTACAAATAAATGCACACAGCAGCCATGTCAGATTTGCAGTGCCTAACTTTCGGGTGCAGAGAAACCTTGGGGAACTTTCTCAGCATCAGATGAGAAGGCATCTGCTGGAGGCTCAGTAGCAGGGTAATTATGATGCAGAGTTTGAATGATATAAATGAGCGTTTTCATCATTTGCAGTCTTGCTAATGGAAATACAATAGATTTGCTGCAGAAATCCAACTCGGAATCAATAGCAATGCAATGAGGCAGCTGGTTCAGGGAGAGTACATGTGATGCCAATCTACTGCAGACAGTACCCGAGAAGTGACTGCTCTGGCTCTCTGTCAGGAAAGGGCAGACTGCCCTAGAAGATGCCATGACTGGCAATGAAAGACTTCTGAAAGAAAAAAGCCAGCTTCACCTAGGATCGAGAGGTGTTAGGAGAAAAGGCTTTTTCTGACTAAGGAAAGAGAATTATTTTCTTTGAAGAATTCAGATCTGTTTGGACACAAAGATGTCTTTTTTTTTTTCCCAAGGTACTGAGTTAAGCAGACAGGAGTCTTTGTGCTTCAGGTTATGTTCAGACCACATGAAATCAAGGAAGTACTGAGTCATTTGTGTAACTTTGCAGATGAGTAGGCAGTTTTACAGTGTCTCCTGCTAAGGGCTTCTGCCCTCTTGTTCCCCAAGCAGACCATGCAGAGGAGCAGGTGCTGCCTTTTTGTAGATTGCTTTACAGTGGGTACACTGGCTACCTTTACTATTTATACTGCAGGGAGCCTAGGTTCTTGGAGAGTGACTACTGTGAATCACATCTTGATCTTTCACATTAAAATGTAGTACCAGACTCAGTAGGAAGTACATATTAAACTCAAGAGCCTGACCATTGTTTGGCAATTAGAGAGCTCTTGAAAGCAGCAAGGGAGAAATACCTATGCATTATTTTTTGGCAATGTAATGTCTACTTATTTACACTCTCTCCTGTCTCACCCTGTCTCTCATCCGCTTCCCCCATCCTCATCAGAGTCTTAGTCACTGAGACAAAAGGAAAGGTTTTAGCTCGGGAAAAATGGGCAAGAACAGATCTAGTGGGACATGGCTGGCTGCCACCCAGGGCCACACTAAGCTATACCAGAGGCAAGGTCCATCCAGCTCTGGACAAGATCAGTAGTATTGTGGCATCCATTGATTACCTTTGCTTCTGTACTGTTTTATTATGAAAGCCTTATTTGAATATCTGTCTTCTCCCACAGTATATTCAGCTTTTCCACATATGCTTTCACTACCCCCTACCCTACTTTTTCTTTTTTATATCTGTACTTCATCCTGGAACTTGCTGGCACTGCATTCTCATAACTCAGACAGCTTTTTATTTTGGCAATGAATATTGCTTCAGTTTCTGAGATGAAAGGAAATCAATACTGGGTTGGTAGTCACATGGCACTGTGGGGAGTATATGAAGCTATGATCTTAAGCATGATTCATGACACAGCTCAGTATTTCTATGGGAATCTTGAAGGAAATTGGAATTTTACAATTTTTAACAGTCAATTAATTCATGTGATTAGACAGATCAAAGGAGAAAAAAGTAATATCAAGCTTGTTCAAAAGCTTTTCTCTTATGCAGGAAGAAAAAAAAAAAAAGGAAAAGACTCTGAGCTCATAAAATATGACTTGAAACTTCTAAGGTAGTAACTGGAAACCAGTGTAAAGCTGCTGGAACTGAATCTTGAGAAGAGAAACTTATGCTTTTTGCTATACTAAATTAATCCAGATAATTAATTTAGTTTTTCAGCTTGAACAAAATGGCCTGAAATTTCAGGGACATAAAGGTTCTGAAGTCTATAGCCCTGCAAGACCTAGCAGAGTATTGGGATGCACTGGTCCATGACCTACATGACATAGAATTTCTTCCTGAGTAAGGTTGTTTCCAGAACCCCCCAAGTTGTGGCATGAAGACAGAGAGCAAGACAGTTTCTGCCTTTTCCCTTATTCTAGCTTCTCTTTTAAACAGAACCATTTACTTTGACTCTGAAAATTTGTATTCTGGCCATTTGTTCATTTACACCTTTCTTTCCAAGGTTAAAAAGCTCTTCTCTGCCATGTATTTTCCCCTCACAAAGGTGCATATACGCTGTAATCAGCTTAGCTTTAGATAAGCCTTTTTGACAGGACAGGCAGTCCGAGCTCCATAATTCTCCCCGTAGAGGGAATTGTTTTCAGTCCTTGAATTATTTCATCCCCCTTCACGCTTTCTTAGTTTTCAGATAAATAGAGCTGTATTTTTTATATGGTACCTATACATGGGCTAGTCCAAAATCCCTACAAAGGACAACTGAATCTGTTCACTATTTGGTCAGTGTTCAGAAGCACTTAAGTTGTATGAAGTAGCACCAGTGTCTGTTTAATATTTCAAATAGTAAATCATCAATAATGTGCAGTCAGAGCAGATGACCAGTGTCTCACACAAGCGAGGCCCCTCACTATCCTGCTTCTTGACCCCCAAGGTTGCATGATGCTTCTAACTGGCGTGGAACAACAATCCTAAGGGCCAGTGAAGGGAAGAAAAGATAAATATTGCCTGACCTTGTCAATGCTGTGTGCATTTTAGGAGTTTCAGGTCTCTCATTCCCCAGCTGGTTCTGTCCTGCTCTGAAGGATGCCCTCAGCAAGGCTTCTTGGATGAACAGGACGTCAGCTTAACTGTACTTTTAACTGTGCAGGCTTCTGTATTCACTTAACTTCTCTTCATGCTTTCAAAGCCCTGCTGACGCTTTTCCCATTGTTGGCCCAAGGACTATTACATCATTTTACCCTTCATTCACTTTATTGTCTTAGCTCCTCCAATATTTGGTTCTTCCTTCCAAAAGCAGAAACAGCCACAGAGCATTGATTTGTGGGAGGGAAGGATTTTGGTGTTTGTGCATTGCTCCTCTCTACCCAGGTTAAAAGACACTTTGCTTACATGATGGATTCTTTTGCATTTCTGTCCTACAGTGGGTCTGCTGCATGGACTCAGCCCAATAGGATTACATGATGCCCAAGCACTTTTATCATCACAGGACATGGGAATTAAGGAGCATGATAATATAAAGAAAGTCACATAGCTAATAATTTCAATATAGCTGGGATTAAGAAATTTTTATGTTTTCAAGATAGCTTTTCTTGGGCTGTAGATATGCCAGCAGGATGGTTAGCAGCTAAGGTATTTCCTCTGCCTTAGCAAGGGAAATGAAGTGTATCAGGGTGAGAGAGACAACTGCTGGGGGGTGGAAGAATGATCATTTCTGTATATAATCTGAGCTGAAACAAACTCATGAATGTGTTGCTAGGGTTTTAGGAATTAAAGAGCACAGGATAAGAGGGACAACAAAAAGCTTCCTGTTGTGTTGATACAGGGCCTTGGAGAGGCTCGAGCTTATATTTGCAAAAGACCATCAAGTAGCCAGAAAAGTGCCACTAAACTTGTAAGAAGTGATTATATCTGCCAAGCACAGGAGAGAAGGGAGGTCTGATACTTTCTTGACAGAAAGAAAACAGGAAGAATCTGTTCCCCAATGCCACAGGTACCTGCAGTCTGTCTGAGACTTGCAGGAGATCCTGAAGCTGCTTTTCCCCTTGCTGAGGGACTGGATTATGAATACAATCATCCATTCTTTGTCCATGCTGCATTTCTAAGGGAAATTCTCCAGGGCAGATCCTCTTTCCATCTGGCTGTGCTGAGTATAGGCTCCTCACTGATGCTGAGATCCAAGGAAGTGCACTTCACACACTGCTTTCCCTAGCCTCCCCAAAGGCTGTAGCCACTTTGCTCTGCCTGTGCAGCAAATGCTGCAAAGTGTCTCTGTGACATTGAATTCCCTCCCATCACTTTGTTCAAAAGCCCTTGGTGCATTCCAGCCATTCCTTCATGGAGGTTGTCAGCCCACCCTACTTTTTGGAGACACTGATTTCATGATAGCATTAATAGGTTTTGAAGGTTATCAGTAATGATTTTTGCAAACTCCCTTCAGCTACACCATTTTCAGGACACACAGCTAGGTATGTATTCTGTTTGTGAGCAAAGAAAAGCTATGTTTCAGTATCAAAAAGACAATAAATGCATTAGCATACAGATTCTTCAAAGTCAGTTAACAGAAAGATACCTCAAAACTCTCATTTTGCTTTATAAAATGATATCTGGCCAGTAAAGCAAATAAATACACTGGTTTTTAAACATAGGAAGATTCAAGAACATGGCTGGCAATCTCTCTATCACTTGCTAGCTCCAAGCACTTGAATTCACCATGCTGTAGAGCTTTTCAAGCAACCCTGTAGTTTTCCTAATTGTGGCTAATCAGTTGTTTAGTGTATGCAGTTTTTCCTTCTCCAAATTTGGAGGAAGGATTAAAAAGACATGTTCTGCAAGTGTATTCAGATAGCCCAGGAAGCAGATTTACTAGCTGTGAATCAGAGGAAGTATCAGTTCCCTCAAGCCACTTAGCTGGGCAGAATCTGACAGGGGAGGGGGCTGAAGGCAAAACAGGAAGATACTCTGACACTTCCTGAGCAGGGCTGAGATCCAGTCAATATGCCAGCTTTCAAAGAAGAAGTTGGTATCTAAATTGACTTGCCCCTAACAGATATCTAGAAAGTCTCCCTAAGTTGCAGAGTAATATGTGGTTCTGCTCTGCTTTTGCTCTTGCAGATTATCTGTACTGTCTTCTCAGGGCTGTTACTGATACTTTCCAGATGCTAATACACATTTATTTTAACAAATGTCTATACCAGTGCTACTATCTGATGATAACTTACATTTCATTCATATATTAATTTTCATATGTTACTCTGTTTTAGAAATGACAAAATATTCCTGATAGTTAATTCAAAATGATGACTTAGCAGAAACACTGACAAAGTTTTTAAAAAATACAGCTTGCAAATGTTCAAGTCATGTAAATCCTGCCCTCACAGAGAAAGATTTAAAAGTGCTAGTCAGTAGAGAAAGATCAGACAAATAACTTGACCATGACAGGTCATGTAAGAGAAAATTCAGGGTGTTAAAAGCTGGCAAGGAAGCCCTGCATCATGTAAGAGTGAAATAGATTATTGAAGCTAGAAATTAACCACAGTTTATTTAGGAATAAGCCTGGTCAACTGCTGGAATTTTTACTTAGGGGGGATAACTGACCTCCACCAACCACATGGGAAGGACGCATGTCCCAACCAGTAATGTCACCAATTGCACTGGGTAGCTTGCTACCCCAAGCTGACTGGTTCATATGCAGATTTCTTTATGTTTACAGTAATTACTTGAAACATCTTACCTACACACTGACTCTAGTTTTCACTGAGAACTAATGGGCAGTTCAGCTACACTGGCTTTTGTTTTATCTTGTGGTGAGTTCAGTATTGAGAATGCTCTCTAACTTTCCAATTGTAGCTCAAACTCTCTGTGCTTGCATGTAAAAATAGAAGAAACCTTGGAATGATCATTTTAAATCTAACGCTAATTCTGCTTTAAGTTCTGCTAATTTAAAGAGCATAGTGTTCCAATTTTGTGGGAAGCCCATAAATAAATATTCATAAGGTATAAGAAGACTATATATCAAAAGGACCACAAATCTAGAGATACCTGTAAAACTTTAAGAATTTCTGGGGACATTTAAAAGCTAAAAGATCTTTTAAAGCTGTCAATTTGCGACTTCCCACGTGTGATCTCAACCTTGGGCTATCCTGTGCTTCATTTTCTTGCGCTGTTTGTGATCTGCCCTTTTCATTGCTTGAGAAGCCTTCAAGCTTTTGCTGCTTGGCATTCTTGGCAGACTCAGACCCAGAGATCTGCTCCTGAAGGCAGCTTGTGTTTTGAATTATGCATAAGTCCATCATGGAGGCGCTGCACTTTATGGCTCCTTTTTGGGGCTGGTGATGTAAGGGAGTCTAAATGATATAGTGACACTTTTCATTTTTCATGTTCTAGTTCAGTTAAGAGCAACCCTTGAATTGTGTCATTTTTCTCCCACATGACGGTTTAATCACATGAGAGAGTACCAGCCAGGGTTCTGTGGTAAGATTGATTATACTCCCAACAAAGTGCTTCCTTCAGCTGAGCACCGGGAAGTAGCCAGTTTAGCAGCTAATGGGCTTCAGTCTGAGGGGGAAATGGCAACTGTGCTTGAAATGTCAGTTGCAGAGCATGCCAGCCCTTTGGGCTGCCTGCTGAATGGTACTGAGATCCTAGGAGGTTGTTCAAATTTCAAGATGCAGGAAGATATTCCTGAGCTGGACCCCACAAACTGTGCTGTGAGGAGCACATCACTTTCTCCTTTGAAAGTATTGGCAGGGGAGGCAGGTGTGGGAATATCCAGACCTGCAAGCAGAGAAGCATGTTGCTGTGGATGTAACGACAATTTTTTTCATGTTGTTAGCCTGCATTGCCACAAGGTTGGTGCTGTGAGGTTTGTAATACCACTACTGGCGTCATCAAAGTGCACTGCAGGACCAGCTAGGACCCCAGTTTGTGTGGGATGAGACGAAGAGAACTGTAGCAGAGTGATCTTCCACTAACACCCCCCAACACACATTTTGACAGCAGCCTGCACTCATATCCATTAAAAGCCTGGGAGATAACTTAGGAAATATACTCACCAACCCCATTTTACAGATCATGAGTCAATAATAACATCATAGGTGACAGTTTACAAATGTTTTGCCTTGTTTGGGTGAATTCAGTCTCTGAGTGCCAGCAGCTCCTCTTACGGAGGCCTCTGTGATTTACCCAGTATCACAGAAGAAACTTGTGGCAACACGAGGAGTGAAGACCCGTAGCCTGAGAGGCAGCTGTCCTCTCTTGAAAGAGTAGCACATACTAATGAAAATCAAGGAAGAAAGAGGAGGAAAGTCACAAATAAAGGCTAGTAAGTATGGTTGCATAAAGATACAACAAAGTAAAAATCCTTTCAGAATCCTTCGATTCCAGAGGTGGGGCTTTTTTGTTTGTAATAACAAATACTGCTTAAGAGACATAGGAAGATGATACATCTTTACTGTTAAAGACATTCCTGTCTGGCATTTATTGCTAAAAACAGATGAAATGAATGTAAACAAAAGCAGATTCTGACATTTCAAGTTAGGCTGTTTTTCTGTCATTGCTTCATTGAATGTAATAGACTGTTAGCTAATGGCTTCCTTCGGGGGGGGGGGGGGGGGGGGGGACACCAANNNNGCGGGGCGTGAAGCAAGCAATGTTGCACTTCATTGACATTTGACAATGACAATTTAGACAAAGTCTAGAGATTACATTTTCCAAAGTTGAGAGCTTCGAATGGCAAAGACTTGTTGCTCACTCTTTGGATGAATCTTAACCAGCTGCTGGAACTTTTTTTGGTTTGTGTTTGTTTATGTCTTCTGGTTTTGTTTTGAGTTGTTTTTTTGTTTGTTTGCTTTTAACAGAGATTGACTGCTTTCCAAATCTTTGCTAGTTTCAATTTTTGTGCATAAATATGCAAAGTCAGCTGGTCATTTTGAACACTGTCTGCTCCTATGGCTTTTTTCTCGCTGTCCAGTGTATAGCATGGGTCCAGATCTCAGTTTCTCAGCCACTCACAGAGGCCTGTTAAATTTAGCAGCCTTGACATGCATAAAGCAAGGTTGTGTGACTGACCTTTGCACCATCACCTCCTATGTCTCTGGCCAGGGGATTTCTCTTGGGCTGGCAGCCACCATGTGGATCTCCAGCTTGGACAGGGTGAGGAAAGAGCCTGTGCCTTGCCAGACAGTAGAGTGTATTGGTGGGGAGGAAGAGGAGCTGTGAAGGGTCTGCTGCACCATCGCTGCAGCAGTGGCAGGGTGCCAGCCCTGTGGCCAGGAGGGAGGGCAGTCCCCACAGTGCTGGCTGAGGTGGGTGCAAGCATCCAATGGGTACACAGTGCAGGGATGGCTCCAGCTTACTGGACAAAAAGGCAGACTATTTAGGTAGGACAAGAAGGGACATAAGCACTCTCTGAACACCCGTGAGAGACTTAACAGGTCTGAGTCCAATCTCTTTGGCAGAAACCTCTCTCCTTGCTGGTCAGAAAGATTTTTTAGCTTTGCCCTTCACTATTGTCATTACCGTAATAAATTGAGGATAATTGCTTGGCTTGAAACAGCTCTGCCTTCTGCTGTGTAGGTGGGGAAATGATGCCAGAAACAATCCTTTCTTCTCCTACCAGTTTGCTTTCCCTGCAGCAGGGATACTATACGTACCAGTTCTGTATAGCTGCTGCTGTTAGCAAAAAGCAACCTAAGCACTGCCTCAGCTAGAAATGCAAGATTGATTACATTAGATGTGTTTTATTCCAGTGTCCTGCATGAAATCAGCTCCTGAATAGGTTAATGCCATTGCTTCAGAGTGGAAAATGCCAATGTTAATACAGGGTTTGTTACAGTTAGATGGCTTGGTATAGAGCACAAATGCATGGGATTGGGTCATTGCCAGATTTGTATCTGAGGAGGGAGGTCAAATGAAGGTTTGCATGTGATGATATCTCCCATACCAAACTCAGCATGTGACCAGTTGCTGAGACACCCCAGGGAGCTGTATCCTCTTTCCATCTGAGTTCAGTTCTGCTATGATGCCAGTTACAGATACTCAAACATATTTTCAGCCACGGCCCAAATTATTCTGCCGCTTCACGGTGAGGGCAGGACACCATGACAACACTTTAAATCCCACTTTAAAATTAAACAAATCTTCTGGAAAGAGTCTCGTTTGAAATTGCAGAAAAATCACTGAAAGCAAAGCAGAGCACATGATGCCAACTGCATGGGCAAGAGCCTCTGCATGGTCCTTGTACACTGCAACAGGGAGGGATCCTACCTCTTTTTTGAGACAATATTCAAAAGGCAGCAGTCCTCTACTGCCTGGCAGTCCAAGCCCTCTGCTCTGCTGGCCTGGTGTCAGTGATAGTGGTGAGATTAAGGAAATTTGGCATGGCTCCAGAACTGGAAGATCATGTTCTGCTTTGCCCATGTTCTGTGATGTTCTCCAGTGGTCCACTGGGCAGAGAGAAAAGTGGCCTTACCAGCAATATGAAACCAGCTTACTACCCAGGTAAGATTGCGGTTCTTGGCTCTCAAGGGATGCAAATGAATGGACAAGTGTCTTTTCTATCAGTCTTATGTCCAAGAGTTTCCCACTTAAAAATGCCATGGCTGGGATGGAACTGCTCACAGCTAGAATGGAGATTTACACAGAGCTGGAGTGAAACATATGGTTTGGAGGGGTGCTCCAAGAGGGAGAGAGCCACAGGTCCATGACCTGTCCCCAAGGAGTGCTGCATGGAGCCTCCCATAATGGTCCCATGTCCCCAGCCCCTGCGTGCTGCACAGCATCTCATTCATGGCACCCCTTTCCTGTTAACCCATCTTCCGGAGCAGACGTTGCTAGAGGTTAATGGTGGATTCACTCCATTAACCTGGAGATTCTTAAACCACAACTGACATGCTGCCCCTTAGGTAAAGTCTGGTGCTAGTGTACCAATACAGGGCTGTACACTTGGTTGGCTTTAGTTCAGGATCACAGGCTGTGAGGAGGTCCTAATCCTTCTTTCAAGTCTGACCGTGACAACATAGTTATATTCTCTGGGTCAGCATGTGCTAGTTCTGTACACTTTTTACATGTTCTCCTGGCCTTTGCACCTTCCCAGGTCACAAACAATATGCATCGTGCACCCCACATACTTTTAGGTAAATGCAAGAGTAGTAGTTGACTGTAAGGCAGGGAAACTAGCTCTGAGAATTCTCTATATCCTCTGTTACTGGGCAAGGTTGCAAGTGCTGTGGTCTGCAAAGCATGAGACAAAATGCTGCACACCTCTTAGACACTAGACAATAAAGAATCATTTGGCTTGCAAGTTACCATCAGCCAAAGTGATGCTGTGCCACATGACACATCTGTTTTGCATTCAGATCGGGCAGAAAGGAAACTCCCTGTAAGCCATTTTTAACATTTCAGATTAATTGGCTGATATGGCAGTGGGCTGACCTGTCTTAAGAGTCAAAATCAGGAAGGAGGAAACATACTGATTTTTTCATAGCTACTTCTACAGTAAAGTGCATGTGTGAGTTAGTGCCTGTTTAATGAAGCTGTAGTTTTAGGCCTGACTGCTAAGCTTTTACCAAACACTCTGGAACATCCAAGCACCTCTTTTAATTTACTTTGTTGGGATGATCTCTGGGGTTGGTGTGGACTTTTACAGGTATTAAATCTTAATATCTGGAAGATAACTGAGAAACATGTATTCAGGATGTTGTGGGTGGTGGCCTTATATGATATGACCCTTTCCTTTCACCCTTCCTTAGTGGTTTGACAACCCAAACCCAAAAACATCTCAAGAAGGTTTCTTGTCCTATTGCTGTCACTGCTATTCATGATTAAGTGTCTGTCTCTCAACTATCCTCATCTACTCTGTATTTCCAAGGCGCTTTTTTTAAGAGGACCCTTGCATCCTGAAACATTTCAGTGGTATATTGTTTCCTAATCACAAAGCCTTATATCATGTCCTGGTTATCTGACACTTCTAGAGAATGACAGGGAAGCCATAGGCTCTTTATCTATTGCCTTGGGACATGGCTAAGGCCTGTTTTCACTTATAGATTCAAGGTCTTTATAGGGGAAAAGGGGAAGTTGCCATTGCTTCTCTTTAGGCTAAAATTACTATATCATTATGGAGATTAAAAAGAATGATATTGAATGCTCTTACTGTATTAGCATTGCCTGATTACAGAGCTGGTAGAACAATATTTCTAGAGGACCATCTATTATTCATCCCTCCTTCACCTGCTAAATGAATGGCCATAGACACAGGCCCTAACCAGTTTTACTTGTGCTTCAAAAGAAATGCCATGCTGTTTCATCTTTTGTGGTGCGATTCAGTCAGGTCTTTTCGGAGGACTATATAACAATCTGTTCTTACCATGGTGGGGGAGACCATCTAACTGAAAAGGGCTTTTCAGAAGTATAAGACATTAACAGAGAACAAGCTACAAGGTTTCATAAATCCCCAGAAATAGATTGAGAGCTCTCTAGTAAATGAGGATTCTCATACAGCCTCCCACTCCCCTTCCCAGTATGTTGCCAATTTTAGCGATGGTAGTTATAGCAAACCTTTCCTAGTAATGTTTTACTCAGTTCCTCTCACACAGATCTTCTCAGCTCCGTAATTGGTTCTTGTAAAATGCATTTGTCCACCTAACTCCTGCATTGTCATCCCTGCAGTGCAGGGTCCCTCTGACACTAAAAAACTGAGCTCTTGTGAGCTCAGAAGCATTCAGCAACAGGGAAGGGTGCTGAAATCCCATCAGGGCCTGGATTGTCGTAAAAGAATATTGCATAGTACAGTAATTGCCCAGGGCAGGACTCTTCCAAGCCATATACTGAGTAGGCTACTTAGGTACCACAAATGGCATATGTGCTCCCACAGGAGCAGAACTAATTAGCCCACTTCACAAGCAGGACAGTGCTGTTTGGAGGGACTCACTGCCCTGTCCAGCATGGGCAACAAGGTCTGTTTTATCAGGGCTTGCATGGCAGCAGCTCTTCATGTTTACCTTTTTGGAATTGTGGATGTGGCCAACTAACTGCAGCATATTTCCCAGGCTTTTCCAATGTGTGCCAAGTCATATTGCTTTGCCCGGCCAACTAGGAGAGAGATAATGCTCAGATCCCATCTTTGCTTGCTGGATGAGCTACAACAGATGTAGTAGCCTCTGCTGTACCTCACGACAGGAGGTATTAGCAGGAAAGAGGGTTAAACTGCATTCACATCCTGGTGTAGGATAATCTCCTTCCCAGTCATGTGATTGGTGAAGGCAGGCTTTCCCAAAGTGCTGAAGGACTCTGCTGAAGGTGAGATGCAGCCCTGGGGAACTTGGACATTGCACATTGCACCTTCCAGGGTGAGGCAGCTCTTCCCTCTGCTCTGACCCTTGTTGTGCTCTTTTTGAAAACTACAAAAAGACATACCTTGGCAAGACCAGAACTGGAAATGATGCACATAGATGTGGCTCCTTTGGGCTTGTGTTGTAGGTCAGCATAATATTTCAGATTCTGGTAACGGCTTGCTAATGCGTGTTTGTTATTACTAGCATTTTAAGGTATGTCTTAAGGTCAGCTATGCCAACAAATTGAGATAAGAGGCAGAGCCCTTCCTTGGAGGTGTTGTACTGCACCAAGCCAAGACAGACAAAGAGCTGAAGGGGAAAGCAGTGTGACCAAGCTCAAGCTGCAAGTCAAAAGCACGAATCTAAGGTTCCTAGGACAAGTCTTCTCTGCTGACACTACTTTTTTCTACTTCTGATACTGTAAGGACAGCAATTTACTAAAGCTTCTGCTTAGACAGCTAAAGCTGGTCAGTTCCTATATATAAACAGCTCCCTGCCTTTGAATAGCATGTTGGGAGGTTGTGATTTGGCAAAAAGCAGCCTTGGGAGGACCTAGTAAGGAACAAACATACCTTATCCAGGTGCTGCCAAGTACCATAATCTGAAATCATTTCTGCTGGTTTAAATTTGTTCCAAAAGTGATTATACAGGCAAGTTTTTGTGCCATCCAGGTACTACCTGCCCTTCTATGGCTGGCAGAAGACCCCTAAACAACAAGTAATGAATAAAACAGGTATCTACACATCTTGGGATGCTGAAAATTAAGACATTCAGTACAGACTCTTAAGGGAAAGCATAGGGAGTAGTATTTATTACATAGCAGCTCTGAAAGGGCTTGGTTTTGCTTTGGACCAAAGGCCAGTAGAGGGATTCAGAGATTCAAGGCAGAAAGCTGCAGGTTTGAGCCTCAGCAAAAGCAGGGTGTGCTGACCCCAGTGCCTGGCCAACAACAAGCCACTTCCCAAGCAGGCTGGACATCCTTTACACAGCCCAGCTAAGGGCTCGGTTTGTGACTACCCCTTATGGGCATGTGCGAAGAGAGAACAGAAGGCTGTCCCATGACCACAACAGCCCGGCTCAGTCTGCAGTGCCTGCTGGTTCAGGCTCTAATTGCACGCAAAAACCCTACAAAAACAAAGGCACAGCTGCTGGCCCATTTTGTATGGCAGCCCTTAGTTAATGCTGTGTAATGTGAGAACTGCTCCATGCCAAGACCACTGTGTCTCTCCTTCCTTCTGCCTCCCCTATTAGTACATGAGGGCAGATTTTGTATGAGAGGACAGAAGCAAAATCCCTCATGGCACAGGCTTCAGTCTGCTTTGTATTACCCACCTGGAAATGGTCAGGATTATAGCTATCTCCTTCTTTGATTATGCAAGTTCACATATTGTGGATACTCCAGACCCACAGCAACATCTGCAGAGGGAGGAGTCTAGCAAATTAACCTCTCTATACTGAGGTGTGAGATCCTGTCCCCTGGGACACAAATACACATACAGAGCAGTGAAAGGCACTGAGGGAGTGGCTCTGAGGCTGATATTAAAAGATATATACTCCCTTATTGCTGATAGATGTTCCTTCTGTGGCAAATTGGTGGGATCTGCTGGTAGTGGCTGAAGTTGTAGAAATGAGCCTATGCAGAAGGAATCATGGCCAACACACGACAAATATGTTCTCTCTACTTACTCTTTTACCCCCTAAAAGCTATAGAAGAGGGAGGCAGGGGAAGAAGAATGGATGCATTTTACTCCAGGGGAGAAGTTAGACCCTTTTAGCAAATCTTAGGTGTCAACCACAATACTTACATATTTAAATCCCTCTGAAAATCTGTCTGTGCATTGAAAGGTTGCATTGCCCCTGAAAAATAAATTCTGCAGGTGCAGCCTTTGTCCACTCCTTCCCATTAAACCTCTTCCCATTCAGGGAGTAGAGCAAGCAAGTGAAAAATCAAATGCAGTATTTCTTTACACTGCCTTCCTGCCTGCAAAAAGGAGGTGATAAGGGCCATGGCTCTTGCTGCAGTACCACATTTTCCCCACAGCATCTGTTCTGTCATTATTTACCTAGACTAGTAATAAAAGCTCCAGCTTTTGTGAATTTAACCACTTTAGATGGTGTGAGCTGTCAGTTGGATTGTGGCCCTGATTTGGTCAGCTGTTGTCAAAAAATGCTAATGGATATTGACTAAAGGTCTGCAAACATTAATTAAGATAGCTGTTCTTTGGAGATACCTGCTTTGTAATAAAAAGTGCTTCAGAAACATAGACAGTCAGAACAATTGTCTTAAAAGTCATTTGTAGCCAAGTGATATATTCCACCAATGCAGCGCTTAAAAGATAAGCAATGGAGAGTGGTTTGTAAAATCCATCCAGATACAGACACTGGCTGTTCTGCAGGTACCAACACCTGGGCTATTAGCACAAGGCACTTAGTAGTCAAAGCCTTCTTGACAAAGTATCAGCCCATTCAGCCCTGATATGACTAGAAAATCTGTACTTCTTTCCTCTGCAACATTATCTTGAAAACTGCAAAAATACACTTGAAAATCTGGGCGGCTAAAGTTCAAAAATCCTGAGGCAAAATGCTAGTGTGTCATTTAAAGAGACATTTTCATTTTCATGCCAATTTCATAATATTTGAACACTTAGGATTGGTGAGACAGACTGTATAAGCTTTTATTGAGAACACAAGCTTCAAATCTTGGCATCTTCAGGAACCTGGATTTTAATAGACTATATATTTTTTTAGTTACAATAAGACATATTTCAATTCATTTTTTTTTATAGCAAGCTCTTCAGGCAGGATTTCTAGGTGACTTTTTCTTTAAATAACTGTCCTTGTTCTACATAGTTTCCAGTCTGGCTCAATAAGATGTAAACAGGCGCATACATGTTATTGATAGATGATCTGGATGATGTTAGAAATGTCTAAAAACCTCTAGAATGTTTCAGAAACACATAGGGCAATTTTTGAAACTTTCTAGAATCACTCCATTAATAGCTTTTTCCCACGGGAAATGGCTATTCTATTCACAGCAATAAACATCCGGCATCCTCCAAATGACACTAAGCTGATGAATTGTGAATATTGCTTTCCTCTCATCCCCCTACAAAATTTTCTGTGCTCATACGCACATGTACATGCACACATACACAAACAGAGAACGTTTTGCCAAACAATGTCAGGATCTTTTTCTCTCCTCACTAATTCCTTTACCATCTCAAGAGCTGCATGTCCTGTGTTGCACAGAAGGTCATATTCCTGAATTTTAACAACCCTCCCTCTGCTGAGTCTGTAATATAGATCTTAGCCAACCAAATGGTTTTATCAACTGCCCCAAGTAGACTGGTAATTTTTGTTAAAAACTGAGCTATGTTTTCATTATAAGCACCCTCTGAAAACTAAACTCCTTTTGATCTATTGTCTAGTGTTAGCACTAGCTCTTAATGTAAGAGTTTAAAAGTTAAAGAGGGCCATTGACTCAAGGCTCATTTAATTAATATCCTTCTACCAGAAGAAGCTCGGAGCAGGTTGTCTGTCTCAACAACCTTCCTTGAAAATGAAAAGTGATGGCCTGCTGGAGGCTAGCCTCTCCGCTCACTGAGCTGCATTTGAATTGGAACTATGAAAGGGTAAATCCAAATGGCATGTGTCTGACATCAGTAGGGAAACTCCATATTCCAATAAAATCAGAGTTTGGCACACAATGATCTATTGCAGGAGTAGCATTACATTATTACACCGCTAAAGCCAGAGTAATGATCTAAAATTTAAATGCATATAATTTCTGCTGCCCTGCGTTTCTGATGTTATTCACTCCTTTATGTTCATGTGTTCATATGTTCATGCTCATGTTTAGGGTAATTGTTGCTGTCCTCTGGACTCTCCCTTATTTGTCCACAGCCTCCTTCTTCAAAGATCAGTCTTGAGTCTTGCAGAGGCAGCTTACCAATGCAGCACAGCACAGGATGTGCCTTTTCCATGGCTTTGTTTTTTCACAACATTTGTGATCCATAATGACTCAGATGTCCCTTTCTGTAGTCATTCATCCCCACCTGTGTGTGTGTGTGTAGTTGATTCATTCTGTTTATTTGTTCCCACTGAGTGGCATCTTTCTCCTCTTTTTCAAAATCCCTTTTTGTGAAGAGATTGCCTGATATGCATTCATACTCTCAAGACCATAACCAAACTTCTCAACATTTACAATTTTGCCAGTGTGTGACACAAGCCATAGCAATGTGTGACAAATGACAGAAATGTGGAACACTTGTGCCCCATTGCGCAGGGTGCTGTAATTGACAGATTATAATAATTTTTAACCATAAAAGCTATTTACAGATGCTTTTTCAGAGAATGTGAGTCACATAAACCGGCTCGTCATTCGTTTATATGTGATTTGAAAAATGGGTTCTGTGGCCAAATTATCTGATGGCTGTGACCAAATTATCTGATGGCTGAGGCAGAGGATCTTGGCTGAGATTCTTCATTGGTACCTGCAATGATGAGATGGTGGCCAAAAGAGGAAACACCATCCCACTGACTTTGCTCTTATGTGTGTCCTCTTCTGTAACTCTGCAGGTGCTTCTGCCCCTCCCCACAGAAGCTGGACCAGGTGTAACCATTTGCAAATGTGTTACCATCTCCTAAAGCCTCTCCCCCATGCAATTGGAACTCAAGCACTGGGACTTCTCTCTTCTCCATTCAGTTCCTGCCAACAGGAAGGCACAATGTTTTGGAAAGGTCAGGCCCCAGCTGTCAGAAAAATGAAACAAGATTAGTGTCCATGTCTGAGAACATCTTTGCTTGCTTACAGTGCTCTGGAAGCATGTGGCAGAGCCAGGGATAAAGCTCAAGTCTGGCACAGCACAAAACCTTAATTGTATAACTGCTTCCTTTGTCTGTACCACTTCTTCGGCAATGGTTACAGAGTTAGCTGGTAGAAAGCAGAACAGTGCCAGAAAACAAGGCATGCATCCCAAGGCAGGGATAGAGTCAGCAAGGTGCTTCTGACCCAGAGGGAAAAAAGACCACTGGCATTGTTGGCCTGGGAGCAGTACAATTATAAATGTGGCAGTGGAGTCTGGGAGCCCCACAGAAAGGAGTCTTTCACCCTCCCTCACCACACCAACACAAATCCAGTGAAAACGTCAGAAGGATTATAGTACCAGTTTTATAGCAGCTTTAACCCAGCTCACACTTAAATGTGCAATCTCACACTCATTCTAAAAACTTGCCACATTTAAGATTTGCAATTAAAATGAAGGAGCCTTGGTGAACATTGCTTTTCATGGGATGCTGCAGAAAAGCAGTGGGGTTTTTTGTGTAGTTTTTAGAAAGCTGTTACCACAATGCCCTCATTCCATAAATGTATTGTTTATGAGAATAAAGTAGCAGTGGCAACTAACTCAAAGTCACTAGAAAGGGAAGTGTAAAAAGGTTTTGAAAAAGTGCAAAGCTGTCTGGTTATCTGGAAATCCCTTGCCATATTTGCTCTTGTAATTCTTACATCAACATCAAGAATCAAGCTTCATAATGGGATCAGGCACTGGATGGGGGAGAATACGTAGGTTAGACTGACTCAGCAAAATTTGACATCTGCCTTCCTTCCCAAGTTTATCATGGGAGTTGTTATTTACCATGGTTAGACATGCAAGGTGGGGTTCTGACCTAGGCTTCACTGGGAGCAGTCTGGACACAGAAACAGATAACTGAAAGTCCATCTCCCCACCCCAAAAAAAGAGGAAAAGCATATTTTAGTCCTTCAGAAACCAAATAAATTTACACAAAGTCATATCAAGTGTGGAGAGCTGCAGCTGCTCCTACATAATCTCTGCAGCAAAGTTAAAAACTAGTAAAAAATCAGGTTCTGAAAAAGCTGCTCCCTTCTGCAGTTATCACGAGATCTGCAAAGCAATAGCCACTATAGATTGCTTTGCATTCATTAGTTCTTACAGTTATTTTAATGAAGTGCTTAATGATGTAGGAAAGCATAAAGTTCTGTGACCATGCTGCTCAAGATTTTTTCATAAGCATTGGTAATTAATGATAAGCAGTAAATTAGAAAGCTTTTTCAGTTTGTTGGCAAAGTTATCTGCAAACATATTGCATAATAAATGTTCTCGTGACAATGTTCTGTCATGAAAATTCTGTTATTCAGGCAAATATTTGATAACTTTTCAGAGCCTGATAATTTTCAGGACATAGCTACTTACTTCACAGTGAAGGGACAAGGAATAAAAGACAACACTGTCATTAGTTTTCAGTATTACAATATTATTAAGACAATCTATTATATTTTTCTCTTGTCTTCACAGTATTTGGTTTTTATATACTTGTAAGAAAGTGTAAGTAATAGAGTCCTAGCTTAGCTGGTAAATTTGAATGCCTTGTAGCACAAGTATGCCTAGAAATGAACTGATCTCACCTGAAAGTTAGATGTTACCTTAAAAACAAAGGAAAGACAAATTAAAAAGCACAAAAGCTCACTCTAATTAGCTGCCCCTTTATGGAAGGAAGCTTGCTTTCCCTTCTCTGTACACAGAGGAGACTGTTTCTTGCAGTCGGTCTATCCAGCGCTGGACTCCCACTGACCACTGCAAGGTGGAGGAGCTGGAGGGTCCCTTTCCATCAGCTCACATTGACCATGTGCATGTGATCAGTGAAGCAGCTCTCCCCGTGTGGTCTCACCAGGAGGATCTCCATCACCGCTTTGTCTCTTTGCAGGTAACATTAATAACTGCAGATACCCATGGGCTGAAATTCCCAAATTCATAGCGCTTTCACACAGAATTGCTTCCAGGTCCTCTAGCCAGCATGGTTTCAGCAAGGTCTGAGCTCTTGTGGGACATAATGACTACTGCTGCAAAGGAAGAGTCTGTCTGAGGTGCATTTCTGGACATGCACGTGGTGGTCATGCCAGCTTCTCAGGAGCAGGACCCACACCTGCATTAGTTACTGGGGGTGACAGCATGCACAAGGGAACTTGGACCTGAGTCTGGCAAAATGATAGTGGAAAGTTGGCTCTGTCCTTTTTGCTGCCAGATGGATTGTCAATGTTTCAGGTTTTGCCTTCCAGATTCAGTCATGCAACAGGGACATTCTCTTCCCTGGACATGCTGATGTTGCTCTGCAAGTTTAGTAGCATCTAATTAGGTAAATGCAGTGGATGTAGATGGTGGAGTACTTGGGCTGATGAAACAGTTTTCTATTTGCTGGAAAGAAGTAAGAACTGCATCTGGCTTTGGAGGTGCTTAGGCCCTTCAAGGAGAACCATTACTTCATTCTTCTCAACACAAGCTGGATATACTTGGCACTGCTACATGTCTTCTAATGCTCAAGGACACCTCTGATAACCCACTATTAAAGTCCAGCTGAAGGCAAGACATGAGGCAGTTCCACTCAAAACAGAGAAATTTTCTAATTACTGTGGAAACACTGTCTTCCTTCCCACATCCCATTGTGTTTTCTCCACCAGTACAGCCTGCTCCTGTGAGTCATCTTCCTGGGGCATAATGAAGTTAATCTGCAATCTCAAAGTGCATTTGCAGAGCCGCTCCACAGTTACCTTTAGTTTGTCCTCTGAGAAGTCTTGTGCTGCATGTTCAAAGACTCCCCTGCAGTTGTTGGGGAACAGTTGTGCTGATTTTCCATGTGAGAAAAATAAACCAGGATTGCTCTTGTCCTCAGTGTGCCATCACTCAGCAGGCTAGACTGCCCTGGGTTCAAGAGTGTGGCTCCTGGAATCATGTGGTGGGGAATGAAACTTGGAGGAGGATTGAGAAAGGAGGTTTTTAGTGGCTAAATCCCGTGGTCCTCAGTTAGAAACGGGCTTGCGGTATTCCTGGAGCTCCCACATACACACTCTCCCAGTGATACAGTCTTCACACTTCCACTTTCTCAGGGTGCAGGAAGTCACTGTGAATACAAGCCATAAGAAGATGTGGATGTGCTGTTGGGTTGCTCATGACTTTGACTGAAGTGTTTCATTTGGGCACCAAAATGAAACCCAGTCCTTTCCAGTCCTTCCCCACACTGAGCACCACCAGCTCAACAGTGAACATAATCCCTCACAGAGCATGGGACATAGATTAATTCCCACATCAGGGAACAAGGGGCTTGATATGTGGTCCTTTACACCCTGGCTAAGCAAATCAGCCTTCCCTTGTTCCACAGGCTTGTACCCCAAGCCCTATTCCTGCTGAAAGCTTTGTAGAAATGCAGACATTTCTGCAGAAATGCTCTAGTTGCAACAAGTCAGTGCTTCCTGAAAGACTTTTCACTGCAAAGAATACCCCATCTCAGCTCTAAGACATGTTAATCTGCACTCTGGGATTTTTCATCTGAGCAGATGACATTGACAGCTAGATGATGTGCACAGTTGTATCTCACTCTCCCTCAGGCCTGGGACTTATTAGTGTCTTGTTTTTCCTGTTGCTGGGGCTCATGCTCCTTCCCCACACAGGGCTTTCAAGCCAAGTGGAAGCTCAGATGGAGCAAACTCTACACAAAATCAGAGGAAGTGAGCAAGGGATGAACAAAGCTGAGTGGCACATGTGTGGGTAATGAAAGGACTGACTTCCTAAGACAAGGTGCAAGACACTCAGAAAAAAAATGCAAGAAACAAAAGTGCTTCAGACATTTACGGGGACAAATAAGGATAGCGGCAGATACAAGGAAAATGAAGTAGCAGCAGGATTTGAGAGGAAGGCATAACTACAGTAGTTCTTAACAGCTCTTATTCTGAAAAAGGGAAGTATGACAGAAAGGAAGGAGCAGCTCGCTTTGTAGCTGTGGCACCAGCACAGATCTGGCACCATCTTCTTGTGCTCATGTCTCCACAGCACATCTGCCTGACCCCACGCTGAAACAAATGAGATCCCAGTTTCTTTGTTCTACATGGTTTGAATTTTGTTTCTTTAGTTTTTATGCTTCATTCCTGGTCATCTCATTCAAGCAAAGCAATATAGATATATATTTTTCATCTTTTACGCCTCATCTCAAGCCTTATGGTTTTATGCAGACAACTCTATGTAATGTTTCCTGGCAGTGGATTGAACATAGGACCCAGAAGCAAAGATGTGTGTGTGTGTGGCCTCAGGAGGTGATGTGAATATTTGAGAAATGTCCTGGGCCAAAACCATGCAGCAAAGGAGATCATTTTAGAAATAAGCAGCCTGCTTTGCCTCTAGCATGCAGCCTGGCAGAAACTGCTCTTGGACTGTTCTGCAGTGTGTTTCTTTCTGTTACAAGGCTAGGACAACAGTGTGAGTGAACTAACTGAGCCACAGTCCACAGTCATTCAGAAGGAATCAGGTCCTGTTTCACTCTTTCAGCACAGTGCTGAGTTTGTAGTTTCATCTTCTTTTTCAAGCTGCTAGCCCTGGACATCAGTGCTGGTAGTGAGTATCACCATTAGTAAGAGCATCTCAGCTCTGTGCTGGGCATATCTGCCTTGAAATTGGTTCAGGTACCAACGTACAAGCCCTTTTAAAGCAGTTTGTTTCTCACCATCTCTCTCCATCCCTCCTTTTTCCTTCGACACATATGTGCCTGCCCCTGTGAGGGTGAAGGCAGCAGGGGCCATTTGTGGGCTGTGGAGCAGGAGAACAGGAGGTGCCATGGTGGGTGGTTCCATATCCCTAAAGAAACATGGCAGTGACAGGACTGAGCACCAAACCAGGTGCTCTGCTGATCTGTTGTTGTCAGCATCTGTGCTCAGCAGATCTATCATGGAGAGCCTCAAAACCTTTGCTGCAAAGCATTTGTTTTAGGAGGGGTTAGTTGAGGCCTGCAGTCCAGCTGCAAACCTCCACAATTAGTAGTCTTCACCACAGCTGTCACAGGCTTCTTTCCTAGAAATCAAGGAGGAAAGGCAGGCAGTAAAACTCTCATTAAATAAGCAAACAAACCGTAATGCCACACAGACAAACCCTGGTTTTCTTGTACTTTTCCCCTTTGTGCAGAGTTTTTGGCACTGTGCTTTGAAAAACAGCGATTTACTGCACAATGTGAAGGAAGAAATGTTGCATGAATATTGAAAAGACGTAGCTGGTCAAAACCAGCTTAATCATGATTGAAATAGCCTTTGTAATGCCCCATCAACTGCCTGATGTCCTTTTCCAGGTATACAAACCTGCTGCTTCTACAGCACTGCTTTGGGGGTTATCTTTGGTTTTAGGTTGTGAGGGTTTGGATGAAAAACTGGTCCATGGCAAAAATACCTACCCCAGACATGAGGAATGCCACATAGACATTTCCACTGACAGTTGTCACATAACTGGGCGCACACAACTCCTATTGTGAGATCTGCAAAATAAGATGAGAGAAAATCTCCATTTCTGCACAGACTACAACAGCAAGCAAATATACAGGCACTACACTGGCACCACAGCCAGCTTGCTTTTTAGTCAGTAACATCTCCAGGCTGTAATTTGTAAGACATCTCAGTTATCACTTCAGTTTCTGCTAGCTTGTCATGCAGCAGAAGTGGAGAAGCTGAATTCTCTGGAGGTGGTGGGTGCAGCAGTCTCATTTGAATGCTTTGAGCTTTGTGCAAAAACCTTCATCTGCCCATGGGCTACAGAGACAGTTTTAGTACCCTCATTTTCCATTCCTCTCATCTGTTAGGTCCCTCTCACTCACTGAGTGCAGGACACTGATGTATGTGCTCCCTGAAAGACTACTTCATGACTGAAGCTCTTGCATGTTTCTTGCAAGCTGTGGATGATTATTGGCAGTTGTTGAGGTGGCATAACATGTGAATTAGCCTTAGAAAACTGTTGTGCTGTCTACAAGTTTTCAGAGTGTTAGTACAAAGACAAAAAGAAATTGAAAATCAGCTTGAGAAAAGTGTGATTTAGTGATCAAATATTAGTTGAAATTCAGAGATAGATGACTGGAGGAACTCCCAAATGTTGCTTATTTTCAGTTCTCTATCAGTGTTGCAAGAACAACTTTTGCGTGCTGAGGTCTGCCTATTCCTAAGTCACACAGAGGGTATAGTCTTACATGTTTTGAGGGTAGAGCTGGAGCAGGTGAAGAAATTACTGCCCTTAGCTGTTCTTTACTGCCAGTCTTTTGGAGTCACAGATGAGCTACACTTTTGATGGTACAGCACTAATTTGGAGTAACTCCATATAGGTCAGTGACAAAATAACCTTTGTTTTAATGGAGTCATGTTTGTAAGTGCAACACTATCCATCTTTGCATTTGTTTACCAATCCTTTCCTTGCTTTCTGGTGCCTCTGACAATTTGAAGTATGTCTTTGGATGTGACATGCCATAAAGCAGAGCAGAATAAACATTTTTTGTGCCTGTTCCTGTATGTCAACGCTTTGAGCTGGGTGCTTGAACACTGGGTGCTGCTAAAGTCTTTAGCAGAGCTGCCTTACTTAGCAAACTTAGCAGATTGTGCGCTGCTTCTGTCATCCCTGGCTCTAGCAATGCATGTGAGGGTTATATCACTCTTGTTATCCCTTCTTGTTCCATGATCTCTTTTTGACTTAGGATACCATGAAGCATATGCACTTTTGAAGTCATTATGGTAATAAAATAGTGCCAGTGCTCCAGGTTTGCATATTGCTAATGGCACAGAACAATGATCTCTTCAGGTTATGCCTTGAACCCTGCTCAGCTCAATATACATGCTAGCAATGCAAACAAGCTTCTTCTCTGGCTGAAAAGGTAAAAGAGAGAAGGAAGAAAAAAAGCAAATAAAAGGTAAAAGAGAGAAGGAAAAAAGGAAAGGAAAGGAAAGAAAAGGTAAAGACATAAGGGAGAGGGGAGGAAAGGAAGGATGATAGGACATTGGTGTTGCTGTTATGTGATCATAGAATCATCAGTGGATTTGCTTGTTGTGAAAAGTCATGGAGGAAGCAGGGAACAACTCCTTGGATGATTCATTGTCTGTGTATGGAGATGAAATCTCATTACCAGCTTTGTGACATGTCTCCCAGTTTCCATAAGAAGAGGAAAGTTTGGGGGAGGGATGGTGAAGACATGAAGAAAGGGGGAAGGAAAATGACAGGCATGGGATTAGTTTTGAACATTGCACTAACAGATACCCTATCATTGCCTAGTGGCTAAAAATAGGCTCCTACTATAGTGGATATTCCGTCTGTCTCCAAACTAGGTGTGCGCAGGTTTTACAAATGCCTGTTTTCTTCCCAGGAGGACAGAAGCAAGCTGCAGCCCCCCCTACACACAGGCCCGCAAACTCCTGACTCTCATTTACACTAATTTGCACTCGTTTAGACTTCTGTTTAGACTACAGATGAAGCAAACCCTGCATGCTCAGTCTAAATTGAAGGTTGTTGCTCCCACTTCCACCAAATCCCTTTATACCTTGGAAGGAGTGAAAATGGACTCAGGAACCAGGGAGAATGAGACCCTTGTGGGAGGCCAGCTTGAAGTGGAACTACTCTGACAACTTATCCCCAGAGATTTACAGGAGCAGGTTTCCAGCTGGTGTTGCTCTTAGGAGCTCTTGTAGACAGTGGAGCTGCAGAGATTTACTGTTGATGAAGCTGAGACTCCCAAGCCTGCAAGCATCTGGTGCTGACTCACTGCTGGGTGCAGCAGCCAGGCACAGATATGGTATAAGAAGACATTGATACCTCATGCTTTCTGCAGCAAATGCAGCTGTAAAAATGGGAGCATGGCAGGACTTGCTCTTCACCCTACCAGCAGCCTGATGCAGAAGCCATGAAGGGGGCATTGTATTGAAACTGTGAGGCTGTGGATTTGTTTTAGATTTTGTTTTCTGCTCCTTGCTTAAAAAGAGATTTCTTCATCCAAATCCCCCTCTTCCCACTGCCCACTATGCCCCCCAGGAAGACATGTAAAAAGCAGCTTTAGTCACAGACTATTGCTTCTGCCACATTACTAGCAATAGTATGCAACTCTGTAAAAACTGCTGCCTGCTGGTGCTGCCAAACCCCTGCCTGTAGGAGCCCTCCTCACTGTCAGATGTCTTAGCTTCCACATGTGCTCAGTGAGAAGCACGATTTATTGCAGTGATAAGTGGTCTCTGAAGTACAGTCCTGCTGTTCAGTAATTCAAGCCAAGAGCCAGGCTGTCCCCAGGCCTTGTGTGACTCTCAGCATGGCCAGCACTGCCTATTCCCTGTAGTGTCCCTGGCTGTACTTCTTCCCCATGTCCAGTGGCAATGCCATCCTGAGAGCTCTGCCCTCTTCTGTCTCCAGTCCTGTGGCTTAGCTTCACACAAGCAAGGATAAGCAGTTTGCTTCTGAGGTGTTTGTGTGTTTTCTTCTTCCCACCAATGTAAGCACTAGTTAGGGAAAAGGAAAACCTTCATCTCAGTTCTCTTGTCAGCAGACATCAGTCATGAGCATTTTTCTCACAGGTGAAATGTTACAAATAGAGTGTGCTTGGTATGGGCAGCTGCTTTTGACAGAGTGGACAGGCAAATCTGCCACTCCTAGGCAGACCTTTCACTTGAGATTTTCAGAACAGCTGCCCAGAAAAAATCACATTAGGAGGGGAGTGCAGTCACTGCTGAATGGGTAAGAGGCAGCCCAGGCTTGAGGGAAGATCAACATGCTGTGGTTGCTTTTTTTTAATCTTATTTGCTTGCTCTGTTTGTCATTCAAGGACTTTCTTCTCTGACACCTCCTTTATGAGTACTGCTTCACTGCCTGGGCCCCAGCACGCAGATACAGGGAGCCTTCTGCAGGGATCCCAAAGGGGCTGAGAGCTGTTTCTGCATGGAAGTGTTTAGGGAAGGCATGAGAAAATGAGAAGAGGTCAGACTGTGAGAACTGGAGAATATAGTTTGAGTTACTTCACAGCTGAAACATACTTACTAAAGGCAATTAGGTATTTTTCTAAGTGTCTGCATTTCCAACCCAACTCGAGATGTGTAAAACATAAAGGGATGGTGTACTATGCACTGCACAGGAAAATGAGGAGCTGTATCAGAGAAGCCGGAGTGACCCAGTAGATCCCCACTGCCCAGGTCAGCCAGGGAGAAATGCCAGTGATGTACAATCACACTGCTGAGCCTGGATAGGATCCAACCCTAGAGGCCTCAGCTAGATTTTAAGGCTTGTTATTATGTTGGACTCAATGGGAAAGCCAGTTTTGTGGATGAGGCTCCTTTACCCTCCTGGCTGCCCCAGTGTGGATTTCTAGACTGTGAGACATGCACAAAAGTCACCCAGGGCAGTGCTTGAAGACTCTGCAGTTGTAGTTCCTCCCATTCCAGCACACAGAAAGAGGCCAGAAAGTAAAAATAAGGCATAGTTTCCCAGGGTGTCCTGTTTCTACCAACTACTGTGACCCTTGGCAGTAGTGGAGAGAAGGAGGAGAGACTGCATGCAAAGAGCTCAAAGAATGAAGCAGAGCTGATAGCATTACTGAACTAAGATCTTTCATACCTACACACATCTTGGAAGCTATTAATTTGCATCTGTGTTGCAGGCAGTAGGCTGATCCTGACTCTGAATAAATGCCTCTGAATAAAGAGGATAATCTAGTTGTCCATGGGCTGGAGGGAAACAAGGTGCATATAAGACAGGCCACTAATCCACAAACCTCTGAATGAGTGTACCCAGCTTGTTGAACGTTGGCAGCAGAATTGCTTGGCTTTTGAGCAATGATATATGGGAAATAACAATAAGGACTTCAAAAATATTCTTGGTTCAATCGCAGCATGGATAAATTAGGACAGGTGGCAAGTCCAGACAAAGTTGGAGGCAGAAGCAAATTCCACAGCTTCAGTAAGCTTAGAGAGTTACATGATACTGTGTTCAAGCAGAATACCTGTAACTACTAACCCAGCAGCCGTGGAGTTGGGTCCATAGCTAAGTTGACACCATATTAATCAGCTCAGTTGGTCTCGCTAAGAAATATTCACTAATATATTCAATACATACATACATTAAGCCAACTCCACCACAGATGTAGGGAGCCACATTGACCTCTGTGATGTTAAACCTCTAGAACACCAGCATAAAGTGGTGCTTATGGAGTATAAGAACACTGTGAGATTAAATGAATTTGTTGAAACTGAAGAGACATCAGTGGACTCAAAAGCTCACTTGTCTCTTTCCAACTCAATCTGCCCGTCTACCAAAAGATACTGCCTCCGAATACAGACTTTAGCTCATTTAAAAGTTAATGAGTACTAGTGTATACAACTTTTGAAGAGGGTTCTGATTCCTGCTTACCCATGTTACTGCAAAAAATACAATTAAATCTTCAGTGGTATGACACAGAAATCTCCTGCCATCAGCAAAAGCATTGCAAGCAGCCATTATATTTAGTAGGGCATGCTTAAGATGGATCACCAAAAAAAGTTTCATGTCAATGAGTAGGTTAAAAAAAAATTCCTTCTCTGTTTTAAGATGCTATGGAAAGCATCAAAGCTTTTCTCTGAATGGAAGACATGGCTGCAAATAATCAAGTAAGTACTGTTCCAGAGTCACAAATATCCGTGAAAGACAAGCTCATGTCTTCAGATGCAGAACAAGCTGTGCCCAAGATCTTCTTCATGCACATTTAAGCAATGGTCACAATACAATGGGAAAAAATCAGACTACAGAGTTATATCTGCTTTTTTGTCATTAGTGACCCAATTTGAAAGCCCCTATGGAACAATGTCTATAGTACACTGGTTTCATGAGGCAGATAATCTCAATAACAGTGCAAACCATAAAGAAAGAGTGTACAGAGCCGGGAAAGGCGAGGAACCAGAGATAGTTTAGTAATGCTTTTTATAAAAAGCTGGATATCTCATGTTCAGGCAATGGCAGATTTCATTAGACTAGCATAGGAAAACACGGATTCAACATTTTGTCTTTTGCTGAGCACCTTGACAAAACAGCGTAGGTGTCCATCTCCATGGGAAGTCACAGAGAGGATAATCCACACTGCTGAGTGTAATGGCTGCATGCATTCATGGTGACAATGTCAGAGCAGAAAACCTTGTGAGACAAGAACCAGAGGTGGAGGAGATCCTTTCCAGCAATCACTGATTGTTTACAGGCAGTCAGGGAGGGAAAAGAGTTCAAAATACCACAAAGCCTATGGAAGCAGGGACGCTGCATATACCTGGCCCATGTTTAGCAAAGGCCAAATAACTAAGAGTCATTAAAAATGAGAGGAAAGGAAAAGAACAGTAACTCTTCCCTAGTCAGGAAAGTGTCTAGTGGAAATCTGCCAGATGTTTGGATTTGTCTGCCACAGAAGAGCAGCCAGCAGAGCAGCATCTCTGCTTTTTCAGGTGTGGGATAGCCCTAGAGCACTCTCCTACCCAGGGATAAAGGACAGCCTCAGCAACTTCACAAGGGTTGTGCTAAGGCACCCGTGTGCAGTGCAGCATGGACAATTAAAAACTGTTTTACTTGGTTGTCACCATGTGCATGGTGAGTGTTTTGCCAAAGCTTCAGTCACAAGCTAGGTCAGCACTACCTGGAAACCAGTGATACAGCTAAATATACCCATGAAGTACCAGGCAGCCTCAGGTCCCATTTAGGAAGTGGGATGAAAGGGCAGAGAAAATTCAGAAGACACCAACAAACTGGAAAGGAGAAAAAGGGCCAACTTGCCCTTTATCAGCCCTTGCCGATATGATGACTGCTGGACTTTGGGCCATCTCCTAAGACAGGAAAAGGGACAAGCACCAGTGAGAGGGAGGAAGAGAACATGAACTTGGATGGAAAATAGAAGACAATCTCTGTGGGTTAGAGCAGCTGTGCTCTGGAGCAGGGCTCGGGTGAGTGTGGCAGGGAGGAGTGGGAAGGCAAAGGATGCTGCAGCTCCAATGACCCAGTGGATTTCCCTTTCAGTAGATTTGCCACCCCATGAATTCGTGGATGAATTTCTCCTGAGGCTAGACTGCAGCAGTAGTGAATAGCTTCTGCATGCTCTAGCTGTGGAGGCTGTGGTCCAGGATCCATCTGTGTGCTGGGTAACCTATCACCAAGGCACTCTCAGTTTACACCAACCCAAAAAGCCCCATCTCAGGGCTCCAGGGAAATATCAGGAAGTGAAGACAGGGTAGAGGGCAGCCTGTGAGGAAACCGCCAGAGGTGAGTTGAGTTACAAGCACCTGAGGCATTACCCTGGATATGCTGTAACAAGGTGCAGTGCTAAGTGACTTGTTTGGCACTGTTTCCTTGAGTTTTGGTCCCCTCAAAATGACTATCAGCTCATTTTCCAAAGGTTCTTTTCTTCATTGCTACCTAACCTGAGGAGCATATAATCATTACAAGCTGTCTTGTTTATCAGCTGAGCATCTCCAGAGGAAAACTCTGTTGCTTTTTATTTCACTTAGAGTTTATTGCCTTCAAGTTGCAGTCAGCATCCCCGAGTTACAACACCCTAGTCTGGAACACATGTGCTTTTTGTCCCTGATGTCTTCCAAGAAAGCATTTTGCAGCCAACAACAACAACAAAAAAGATATAGCATCTCATATATGCTGAGAGACCTGATATTACTAAAAACATCTGCACTGACAGCCTTACAACAGACCAGAAAAATTAAACATTAATTAAACTATTTTTCAAGTGTTGTGTTTTCTACCAAACCACCTGGTTTTAAAAATATTTTTTTATGTGACAAGATTTTCTTAACTTCCCAAATTGTTTAAAAGACTCACTTTCTCAAGCAGGTACTGTGTCTGGTTTTTAATGGAAAAGTTTTTATAGGAAGAAAAAAGGATGAGCATGTTCATCTTTTGCCTTCATCACCTCAGCTCAAGAAGATGTACATTGAATTCAGCTATACTTGAAGCGAGAAGTACTTAAAATACCCATGCCCTTTGAAGTGGACAAATCTGGTAGCCCCACTGAGTGACGCTTCAGCAGCTCCATGCCTCAGGTCCAGGCAGCAGCAAGGCTGGGCGTGCATTCCCAGCAGGCATGCACATAGACACATGTACATACATGTGTAATCTGTACATATGTGCACAGCCCTCATCCAGGAAAAGAGTTAGAAATGGAGTTTAATGAGAAGACTGGGCAGACTGCACTGAGAAGGTGTAAGGCCGGGCTGCACAAGCAGACTGATCAGCAGCCTGTTCACACAGCCTTTTGCCCCTTATCCCCCTGTTTTCCCATGCTTGTTCCTCCATAAACCACTGAGACATCTCCCTTTCCCTGCTTTACAGTCCTCCCTAAACATCTCATCATGAGTCTTGTACAATACCAAAACGCGCTTCCCTTGCATCTCTCATGGAGTTCTAGAAACTAATAGGCAGCAACACCCCTCTGTTTGAAAGCTGTCCCAGAAAGCCTTTCCAGCTGAATCACAGTGGTGGGTTCCATCCCTCCATGTGTGGCTGATGACTCCTGTGGTGGGCCTGGGCGGAGCTAGGCAGGGTATGATTTGGGTCTCCCCATACCTGCAGTTGTCTCTGTGCACTGCCTTGCAGGTGGGCAGATGAGCTTTCATCACATAACCTAACGGTGTTATGATGTAAGATAAAGCTGAATTGTGATCACAGTGAGATGCGCTTTTCTTTCAACTCTGTCATTCTACAAATTTAAGTTTAATTATGCTATGGGTCTTTGTTAGCTATGTCACTCACCAGGAAAAAAAACAGCCCTAGGCTCTAAACAGGAAATGAGGGTTTCCTGCTGCTTTGTATTTGCCTTTAGCTGTGCTACAGGCATGTAGATTACTTCTGCATGTTGTGGTTCTCAGATTGCCTCCAGGGACGGCTTTTACATAAGCTTTTTTACATAAGCTTAGTGCTGTCAGTGTCTCAGGTGTGAACTAACACAGCCGCAGCTACACACCCATGAGGTCATGTTTTAGTTTTAGATCTCAGACATCTTGTGGCAGTCGCGCAGACTACCATGGCTTATCCTTTTCTTTAGTGAGCCTTCTACTACAGCTGTGATCTTCAGCTCTGTTACCAGTTTTGCCTGTTGCAAACCAGGGCTTCTGGCCCAAATTTTCCAAAGGAATGAGTGTTTTAGAGTACTACCAGTGGAACTGAGGGTCAGAGGAGGGGGCTGAGCAGGAGGACCCAAGTATGCAGCAGTTTGGAGTCCTTTACGAAACCTCTAAATGAACATCATGCAAAACCTGAGGAGCCACGGCTGCAAAGATGTTCACCCCTTTTAGTGTGCCCTGGGAAAGACACAGTGTTGGGGAAGAGATGAAGGTGTCAGAGAGAGGTTTGGTTGCTAACCTGGTTATGGGGTTGACAGCACTGTGGTGCTTTAAGTCCCTCTTCTCTGCCTTGACTTTTCTTGAGACTGAGTACCTGGGGAAAGTTTACTGACCTCCTGTCATACCCTGACTAGCATTCAAGCAAAACAAACTTTATTTAAACACTTGTTCAGAGATTAAGTACAAAACTTTTTTTTCTTGCCAAGATCTAATGTCAGAGCTTTTTATTTCCTCTGCAGCAGTGAATGACATCATTGGCACTCTTTTACACTATGTTAAGCATAACGGAGGCCATCCAGTGCTGAACAGAAACAGAAAACAGATACCTAGAAATCTTACGTAGCAAATAGATTACTTTCTTTTAAACATTTAATATTTAAACTGCTAACAGGCAATGCCTTGTAGCTAAAGTTGTATGGCATTTTCTGTTACAAGCCCATGTTGTCAGCTATTTACAACTTTGACAGACTATTCAAATGAAAATTTTCCCTACCTCATGGTACGGGTACGACATTGGAAAGTTTCAATGGAAAAGAATTTTCTGTTCTTCCGAAAGCAAGATTAGGAATTTTTTTGCAGAGGACATTTACCTGCGCTTAAGAATAATTCCTACCTAACAGATGTGCTCACAGTTACACACGCAGGTGACTAGATATAGATAGCCGTGTGCTTCAGGGACATCGCTGTAAAGCACACATATTCAGCATAATGTTTTACTTATATTGTCAATGCGCTTATCAGAAAGGTAAAACAGCCTTGCTAATGTTTGAGGGCGACAGAGGATGTTGATGGCTAACAGTAGTACACTGTGTCCTGCATTTTGTACATCCATGTGCAAGCTGCTCCTTCACAGACCTCAGTATGAGCATTAACTCCTATCTGCCTCTTTTCTACTTTTCTGCCTATTGGTTTTGAAGCTTGTCTGAATTGGATAGGATCTATGCATGGTGCAAAATTGCCAGCCCAGTCTGTTACAGGCCTGAACTCTGGCAGTGATCCTGAAGATCTGCCCTGGGCAATGATTTACTGGCCCGCTGGACTCCTGCCAGATCACTAATGGCTCATCGATGTCATTCAGCCTCTTCACAAAGTCATTTTTTTCCAATGTCACCCAGTTTGCCTCCATGTGGGTTGCTAACCTGTTGCTGTTGTGATCATCAAAGTGTCTAAAATATCTCTGCCTCTGTGAATCACAAATGTCATAAAGGAGAGACAACAGGGAATTAATGGGAAGACAGAAATTGCAGTAGATTGATTTGATTTAGTGAGTTTCTGCTAGGAAAAGATAGATACTATGCTCACCATGATAACCTTGTTCTCCCAGAAAGAGGTAGGAGAAAGGAGATGGGATATTTCAAAGAGAAAGTGTATACCTACTAGTTGTAGGATTCCTGAGAAGGGAAAAGGTCTTACTTGACTTTTGGCACAGCTGCCCAATTCACTATTAAGGGGAAATAAAAATGATTTGCCTTCTGGAGTGAGTCAGCATTGTATGCTGTGTTGAGAGGAGTTTGCAGGGTGTTACTTATCTTCTGGAAGAATAACTAGCTGGGATTGTGAACACTGCATTGCCCTAAACCATGATTTTTTCAATTGTTGGTCACCTCCTTACTCTTTTTTTTCTTCTATTTTATGAATGATCTGGTTTACATTTAGCTGAAAGACACAGACTAGCTGATTCATTTGCTGCAGTCTTAAACTGCAACTGGAGAGCCAATTAAAAATTAACAACAGCAAAAAAACTATCAACAGTCAAGGATAAGAGCTGGCATGATCAGTGATCCTTCCAATTGCATTGAGAGGATGTATCACAGGCCACATTTCTATTTTCCCCTTGATTTACTATGAGATGCTGTGAGTAATGTTAAGTAGCTTATGCTGCTATGCTTCTCCCATTCATTTCCTTAATTTCTTGGTCATCTAAGATAATGCCCCAACAGACAGAAAGAATGAATGTTGGCTTAGAAACAGTGGCTACTTGTCAAACTAATTCTGGCTGCTCTAGTAGAAAAGTCTCTCCTATATGTCTAAATCCCTTTCACTCCACTTCCCTTCTCTATTCATCAGCAGTTTTTGATCTGAAAGGCTCATCTCAAACTCAGCCATCATTTTGAATCCTGGGATAGCAATCATAAAGCAGTCTGGCCAGTATTTTAACGAGCATACAATATTTCTGGCATTGGATGAGATTCTGTTGTTTAGCCTTTTGCAAGCAAGAGTGAGTATGTGTGCAAGCATGTCTCCGTGTGAGTGCATGGGTGTATGTGTGTGCTTTGATTTATTGGTTGGCTAATTGTCTTTGTTACTCTTTTTACCTGCCATAGGAGGATGACTTCTGGTGGGTTGTGATTAATAGCCTGAATTTGCATTTCATCTGAACTGGGAGATGTTTGATTCATTAGTTGCATCATGACTGTTGCATAAATTGCATTCAAAATGACAAAAACGGTGTGGCGTGTAAGGGTGCATGAAAAGGAGAATGCACCATGTGGTAGTCTCTCTACAACTGCTCTTAGAGACCTCCTAGAGCTTTAGTTCAGGGCTTGCCTAGCTCGTGCTGTCCATCACAGGCTGCCTGTGTATCCTGCATCCTCCTGCCATGTCAATTGCCAGCAGCCTAGAGCCTCAGAACTGTATCTCAGAGCTCTCTCTGTGTAGCTGATAGACAGTAATCCTTCCACTGCTGCTCTGGAAAACTGAACTTCTTTGATCAAGCAGGGCATCTAAACCTGCAAACATAGAGGCACCTTTGCAAAGCAGTTCTTCCAACCCCATGCTGCTCATGTAGCAGCAGCCCTGTGTGGTTGGGAACTGGTGTGGTGCTGTGGTGCATCACCATTAGCCTGAAAGCAGCAGAGAAGGGAGTGTCAGGGAGTTGTGCACTGGGAATTTACAGAGGCTGCCTGAGATGCTTACCACTGGAAGCACGGTGCAAGCAGGTGTTAGCGGCAGACTTGTGCCAGGGGTGACAGGCCCTGGTAGAAGGAAAGACTTTGGGATCAAACAGCCAGTCTGGGAGTGGAAAGGTGTTGAGATCTGGGAATCACAAATTTCAAAAGATATTCTAGCCTGGGACTTTGTGTATGTTCATCGGCTTTTTCCACAGGCAGGAAGTGTCCTGTTGGGAGTCAACAGCTGAGAGCAGCATCCTCATCCACCAAGGTGCAGAGATGTCCCAGCATCTCGTGGTGTGAAACAGAGTCTCCTGTGACCCCGGACCTTGACTCTGGCTTGCTCTTTAGAAATCCTATGCAGATTAGCTAAATTTGTGGTTGTTCTTTATATTTCTGGGGTTTTGCATTTACTGTACATAAGAAAGACAGAGCTCAGAAAGATGCTCTAAGGTAGTGGTTAGGTTTTAGTGACTGTGGTGGGTTTACCTTGGCTGGGTGCCCAGTGNTGCAGCATTTCAGGAAGAAATACAAATGTGATATTCTCAGATTTCCACATTGCATTTGTACTTTAAGTGCATTTTCTTCTATAGTGAAAAACTGTTATCTCTAAGTCTAGTTTAGAACTCACAGAGTAGAGATGGTGATCTTCTTTGTACCCTGTTCCATCAGAGACACTTCATCAAGTAACAGTGCAGTAATTTATTGTAATGCTTTTACATGTTGCATTCTGATGAAAAAAACTGTAGGGCTTTTCAGGAGAAAAGCCTGAAATTTCATTTTCTGTGTTTTCCCTTTCCACCCGCACACATCTCTCAGGTTTCTTTTCAGTGTGACAGCAAAGCCCTTCAATGTACTATTATCCTGCCTTGGTACAGAACAAGTGTCCAAGCACTTGAAGAAGTACCATTTCAGAAATGTAGGCAATGTCAAAAGCCCATTTTAACACCAGACTCATGCAACCAATTCTTTTCTCCATGTTCATAGTTTCAGAACCTGTGAGCTCCAGACACTGTAGCTGTAGAAAGTAGGCTTTGCTATTTCAGAACAAAAAAAGAACTGGTGGTCTCTCTGAAACTAAGGCTGTGATTAACTTTCTTATTAAGCCTGGAATTAATCTTCTCTGCTACTGAGGCTGAATGAAATTGGCCCGTCTGTGATGTACTTGTAGTTCTTTCTAGGGACTAAAAGCTTCAGAAAGTCAAGGATAACTGAATGGGAGAGAGAAAGAATGTTGTCAAACAAAAGCTCAATATTACCGTTTTTGCATGCCTCTTGTGGCTGCTGGATGGAATAGTGGGGAGGGTGTTATACAGAAAAAACTCCAGCAAGATACCTAGATTTATGGTTTTCTGTTGTCTTAACTGAAAGCCAGCCTACTGCTCTGTGTAAAGAGGGAAGCATAGTAGCCCTAGCAGAATGGATAAACCAAATAAACTCCTCCAAATTTCTGGCTTGGGTTTTGTAGTTACATGAAAATAGATCTTCTCTAAGTCAGGAGAGTGAAAAATTGCAGCAATCTTGCTACATAGAGCTTGCTTTACAGTTTTATAATCGTCTTAACATTCCTTTTTTCTTTGGTATTCTGTATTGTGTCACTAGCAAAATGTGGCTCCTTATAGCTTCAGACTTCTCGATTTGTTAGAAGTCCAGGCAGTGTTGTAATGAGGGTGACTCATCCTTTTTTACCTTTGTATGCATTTAAGCACAAGCAGGCATCAATCTATATGAAGCACTACTTCTTTTAATTACAAGCAGCATTTCATCTGTTAATGTGAAAGGCCAGACATCCTCTTTCTTTCTGTGCTGAATATGCAAAAAGCGTTGGGCAGCTTGAGGACCTGGCAGGGCAGCTGGAGCATTTTGCATGGAACTGCCTTGATAACTATTAGGGACATTTGCTAAGACGATTGCTAAGTCTTCCCAGTTTGGAGTGAGGTATTGGTTCATTTTCAGTCTAAGTGACTTAGCACAGCTACAGTGCTGCTGCACTGTGTAACTTCTTCCTGCCCAGACCAGCTGGCACTAGCTCTTCTCTCCAGATCATTCCTGTGGTTTATCACCACATACTAGGTGTGATAGAGGCAAAATTGTTCTGTACCCAGTTGTGTCCCCAGGGTGCCCATGACACTGTGCATACACTCAGGAAATTATTACAAGTTCTTCCAAGCTTTTCCAAATGTAGGTCTTTCTGATGGCAGTAAAATGAATCCCAGGAACAGTCTTCCTTGGTGCATTTTTCCCATGGAAGATTTGAGATGTCTTGAATCTTTCGATGAAGCAGTAGATGGAAATTCATCCTGTTTACTATATATGTGTGACAGCTAAAACCTTGAGTATTCAAAGCTGAAATGAGTGCAGTTGGGCTGTGAGTACAAGAGGTTCAGGAATTGCATGTCCTGTATTTTGCCATACACAGCTCCAGCCCTTCGTTGTCCTTTGGAATTCAGTAGCTGAGGGTTATTCAGACAAGACTAAAACAATATTCAGAAGAGGCATTCTAGAGGAACAGGAAGTGGGGTGAAGTTTTCCCTCTCCTGCTAAGCTGGCATGCTTGCCATCATGACTTATTAGGGAGCTACAGCAGACAAGAGTTTCTTCAGTGGTATCAGATTGCAGTCATGTAGCCTTTAATGTCCTTTAAGGTACTTTAATTCATGTTGTTGTCACTCAGAGACTGACTGTTACATGGTGCCCTCTCTCACTGCTGCATCCCATGCACTCCATGCCCAAAGCCCATCCCAGAGGCATTTGTGTGAATAGAAAAGCAGGAGAGGCAGAAAGTGTTTAAGGAGTTTGGAGCTGTCCTTTAACACAGCTTAACATCTGCTAACACAGAGAGGAAGGCAGCCATCATTCAAGTAGGCAAGTCTCTAGCTGTGGTTAGGTGCCATACTTTGGGGCCACATTGGTATGCACAGCTTCCTCACAGGTATTGCAAATGACTAGGTCAGATTTTCTTTGCAGTCCTTGACCAGCTCATGAGAGCCACCACAATCTCTCTGAGGCTAAAAATAAGTCCCTGGATAGTTCTAGAACACATTGGAAACCAGAGGAAGTGCCCTATCCTGTCTCACTTACAAAATCAGCTATACATCACTAATGGCATGCCAGGCATCCTGGAATAGGTAAGGTCTGTCTATGCCTGTATGGAAAGCAGGGTCCACCTCTGATCACAAATTAGCTCTGCATCATTTTCTTCTCCCCTTCAAACACCCCAGAAAAGAGTAAAGTGAGGCAGTGAAGCATTACGCACACTGGAAAAAGCCAGGGGACGACTCAGAGGAGTAAACAGCTTGCAGAATTTTCCAGTTTGCTAAATGCAGTTCCTTCTGCACTCTGCCCTTGCTCCATGACTCACAAGAGACAGTATGTCCAAGACTAAAAATGTTTCCTTGTGTGCAAGGTGATCTGTTCAGAATGGAAGTAGCAAAGCAACAGCCATCAGGAAAGAGACAGCCCATCAGGAAAGGACTTTCTTCTCTATATTACAATGGCATTTTTAGTGTTCAGAGTTGGTAGAATATGGAAGAGGTTAGAAAAACTGAGGCAGAGGATCCTTATGTTCCTAACTTTTCTGAAGCACTCAGACTAGAAAAGTAGCATTGCAGGGAATAGATATGCATGCTGTGCTTATCTTTGCATGATTGTTGTACGAACCTGTCCTCTGGTCTTTGAGCTCTCAAGGTGCATGCACACAGACTACTAAGACAGTACACAGCTCAAAGAGTAAGGAGATGCCTCCCATGGCACAGGTGGCAAAAGACTGCTTCTGTAAGCAGATCTGAATATGCAGAGTCATATACATATACATATACATATACATATACATATACATATACATATACATATACATATACATATACATATACATATACAGGCTGTGGCACACATCTAAATATCAGAATGGTGACCAGAGCAGATTTTAAGTGCAATTAAATACTGTTTTTTCAAAGTCAAATAATGGAGTTAATGCTACAAAAAGCATGAGGAGCAATCTTGTGTTGCTGCAGAATCAGCCATGAAAGATGCATTCTTGGAGTAAAGGCAGACTCGTGTTTCTGAGTCATGGATCTTTATAGCTTGTTGAAGGCCAGCTGAGACCATTCAGCCTGAGCCCATGTGAGTGGCTACCATTGACAACCTGGCATTTTTGCTCCTCCAGCAGAGAACCTTGATGGTGACAGGCAATGTTGAAAAGTAATTTTCACTTACCATATACTAAGGGATGTGAAAAAGCTTGCAAGAACAAATCCTAAGTTACTTATGAGACTTTTCTACTTCATTTCTCAGAAATATCAGCTTTTAATTTAAGGAAGTTCTTCTCATTGGAAAATCTCCAAGAAAGTATGTCACCATCTGTCTCCTTTCTGGGAAAGCATCTCTAGTGAATAAAGAGGAATGCTGATTGGCAACTGATAGCAAATTTTACCCTTGCATTTGCCAGTTCTAGCCCCAAAGGCCACTGGTCTTTAGCAAAGCAGTGACTATATGATACAAATAAATAAATAAAATGACTGACCTAAAATATGTAAAATTAGGACTTGTTACATTACTTCAAGTTTTTGTTCTACACACATCTATGACTCTAAAAGCTATTTACAGAAGCTCTGCTTTTGGGAGGCTGGCACATCACAGTGCAAACTGCTTGGGATTGGCTAGTTGATGCCTTCCAACTCATTGCCTGTCTTTGAATCATTGTCACAACCAACGTCAATAGTACATGCCTCTCCCTTCTGCTCCAGCTCTGGCCTGGATATCTATTTGTGAGGAAAACAGAAAAAGGGGAGGGAGGGATAAAATAGCAAAATCATTTTTATTAAGACAAAAAAGTGAAAACTAATAGAAGGAAATACTTTTTCACACAGTGCACAATTAGCTTATGGAACTCACTGCCAAAGGATATAACTTAAGCCAAAGACTGCAGGGCTGTTCAAAAAAGGATTAGGCACAGTATGAAGAGCAATGTTAGCCAGAGTCAAAACAGTCAATACTTATAAATAAAAGAGATATTTTGGAAGGAATATAAATCCTTGGGCATCAGCACAGAAGCCAAGCTCAAGCTAACAGGGCTTAGGGAGGAATTTTCCCTGGGGCCTGCTTATTCCATAACTGAGCATTAGCAGTCTCTTGCACCTTCCTCTGAAGCATCTGGTGCTTGCCACTGTCAGAAAGGAGACACTGGTTGACTAGATTCTGAGCCAGACATAGTCTGACAAAATTTTCGTTAGTTAAATGCAAATTCAGAATTAAAATAGAAAAAACCGCAAAAGTTCTGAGAAAGCAGAACAGGTTTTCTCATTTCAGATTCTGTAAGCAGAAAACCAGAAGTTAGCCTACCCTCAAGTCAAAAGTAGGAAACCTAATATCTAGCTTCATATATTGACGCAATCTATTGAGTTCAGCAAGACCTAACCGCACACATCTTCAAGTCTGAACATCAATATGAATCTGAGGCTACATCATCCTTTTCCACTATAACACTGGGGCCAGTTAAAACCCTTTTCTATTTTTAATGCTACTTTTTGATTTTTAAAGTAATCTCAATGAAACCTTCTGTGCAGGACAGGAGGTGTGTCAGTTCTGCTAACACAGCAGAGGTTTTGACAAGACTAGGTTACTCCCAAGACCAGTCATGTTGGAAGAATGAGGCATACAACAAGAAATAGATAAGAAAATCAATGTTGGAAATGTGGGAGGAAAGAAGTAGAGGGTGTCTTCATTTAGCATCGTGTGTACTCGACAACGTGAGTCTGGTTACTGGAAAATTGTCACATCAATAAGAAAGTTCACTAAAACATCTGCAATAGTTTCCTTCCTAGTGGCCATTCTTGGACCAGATGTGCCAATAAGAAAATGACAAAGAGATGAGAAATAAAAAAGCAATAGATACACCTATTTATAACTCAGACTAGCTATAGGGCTCAAAGAACCCTTGAGACCAATGGAATGAGGAATGTGAATTAAAAGCTCCCCATTTCCTCCTTCTCCTCTACCCTGAAAAATATACTATCAATTGTATTATGTCTTTCACGGATAACTGGATGACTTTTATCTTTCATTTTCTCCTGTTTACCGCCTTGAAACCTTTGGATCAAAGACATTGCTTATTTCCTTGTTGAAAGTTAAACTTTGGCTACAAGTAGGTCAGTCAAAGTTTCAGTGTCTCTTGGGTAACCATATCTATGCAGATCTGTTAAAGCAGAGCTCATGGAACAGAGTTCTTTTTCATGCTTTATATTAAACAGAACTAGCAAATAACACATGATATGGGGGGAAAAAAGGAAGATGAGAGCCTCTTAGGGGACAGTGGAAAAGGTAGGCCCCTGGATGAAGGAAAAAAGACTACAGGAAACAGACCTGTTCCTAACAGTCTTTTGTGATAGTTCCCTTCCCACTTGGTTAGGTTGAGCTGGCATAGAACATAGATGTAATTAGCCCAACTGCTCATTCCCAGAGGGAAGGTCAGAACCAAGTTGCTTACTCACGGTCCTGGCCTTTGCCTAGGACAACGAAATGTTGTCCCTGCCCCTGCTGCTGGTGCTCTGCCTATCCTTGGAGATATCACCTTTTATCTTTTATTTGTCTGGTCACTTTTGGTTGTAAGCACTGTAGGAGTGGGTCTTCAGTTGTGTTGCAGATATTTCTGAAAAAGAAACAGCGCATTCTGCCACTACCTCAGCACAAGTGTAGTTCAGTAATCTTTTGGGTTTTAAACTCACATGAAGAGATCTTCTGCATATACCACTGTGGTCAAAGACCCAAATAGATATTAGGAAACCTACAAATTGGAATGGGAAAACTATAGGGGAAATGTCGCAATGCCTACATACAAAACAGTGATGTACTTTTGTCTGGAGTGCTGCTTACTGCTTAATTTCACAGGTGGAGTGGCAGAGTAGAAAGGGATCCAACAAAGAGTTAAAGGAATAGCAGAGAGCTTGGAAAACCTCTCAGGGTTTTTTCTATGTGGGAGATTGGAGCTGAAAGATTTGGGGGACATAAAGGAGGGACTGGTGATTTTAAAATGGCCTTGAGAGGCTAGACAGGAGCTTCTGCTCTCTTTGGCTACTGATATGAAAACAGGGATGTGTTCAGTCTCACTCCTTGATGGACTAAGAAGCTGATCAAAGGCAATCTTGCTTTACGTTACACGTAGTTAAACTGTGGAGCTTGTTGCCACAGGAAATTGTCAGGCTGAAACCAGAACAATGTTTTGTTGGATTAGATTTCTGTGCATGGGATTGTCAGGAAGGCACTGAAACTGCCCAGTGGAAAACGTAAGAGACCCTGGTTTCTCTTCTTGGATCTATTTGTGTGGTAATGGTACAAGTGACAGCATCTGGCCAACTTCAAATCTTGCACCAAAACAGGAATACAGGCCAAGGCAATGGGTAGGTGAAGAGGGATATTACCCTGGCTCAGTCCAGGAAACAATGCAGATGAGAATGGGCAGCAGAAGGAAATGCTTTAGCTAAGGAGCGGATGAAGTCTCTGTCTAATCTATCTGGTTATCAGAAACTGAGCTTACTGGGGTCCTTCAGGCCACTCCACAGCATCTGAAGGCAAAAATGGCAGCTTTCCAAAGGCAACCATCGCTTGCAGACGGACAGGAATGTACCACAATAGTGCAGACTTCTTTCACCTTTGGTCTCACAACACATGGGTAGGAGGATCTTCTAGCTCCAGTTGGTACAGGTTTGTCACCCCCCACAGAGCAGGAAGTCTTCTGAAACTTGTAGGGTGACCCACTGAACAAGAGAGGGATACTGCAGAGGTGAGTAACAACAGCAGATGTAGCACCAGAGCTCCGTACAGGCCTTTCTCTAGGTCCATCTTTTGCTGCCAAGCAATGCTCAAGCCTTGTAGACTTGCCTTCCACCATGCAGCTAGGGGTGAGCAGCGGGACTCCAGCTAGTGCATAAGCAGAGCTGATAACTTGCTCCAGGTTGTAGGAGCTCTATTACTGCCAATGATCATCCTTTGGCTTCCAGAGAGCAGACTGGAGTTTACTTTCAATTACTCCACTCTCCACAGGAAACACAATTCTCTTTAGAAGATATGTCCTGGCTCCATACTGATAAAAATGAATGGATTTGGTCTCATCAACATGTTCTGTGTTGATCCAGGCTAGGAACAGATGTAGCTAGACTTTCACACTCAAAAAAACCCCAAAAGAAACAGGCAGCATGTTAGAGCTTGAAACCTGACTCTGTACAGGTGGATTTGAATAAAAAATGTTCATGGTTTCTCTGCATACTAATAAGTGTTGACAACAGAAAAATGGGCCAGTTATTTCAGTCTAATTTCAGGCATCTGGGTTTGAACAGAATAGTAGTAGTTTACATTATTCCCCTTTTACACTATTGGACTGAGACTGTGTAGCACATATCAAATAGCCCATTTTGCATGCTGTAACAAGATATTTTCTTTTCTTTTTTCTTTTAATATCATGCTCTTCTTGCTAGTGGTTTTTAAATGATCCAACAGATCAAGGGAGAAAACTTCCTGTATGCTTTGTTAACACAGAGAGTGCACGATCTCAAAAAGTAAGCCAGAGAGACTTATAAAGGAAAAATTAAACATGACACAGAAGTCTTCTAGCTAACCAAGTTCAGTTTTCTGAAGTAAACAGGCTAAGGACAGTGAAATATAGTGACACAGAAGCATAGGCAATGTATAATACAGGAGCTGATGCATTTTTTCACTTGCAAACCATAGCTTCAAAACAAAATCCATTCCATTTTTTCACTTTTCCCAATAGTAATAAAAACCAGAGTAGATCGCACAATGAAATCAGTAACATTTTAATTCTTGTCAGGGTAAGGCACACCCTCAGAGCAATCTTGAAGCACATCTGTGATTTATGGTCTGGCTTCCCCATAGCCTTGAAATTCATTGGCCCTTTCAGGGATTTTTTCCATTAACTATATGTCTGTACTCTTGTATAGAAAACTACTCGTTGCACAGACACCTCCATATGCCAAAGGAGATAGTTCCTGTCTCCAGCAGCCAGAGGAACTAGGACATTCAAGTTGCCCTAGTGCCAGTACATGACACAGTATATTAGCACCAGAGTTCCCTCTCAAAGGCAAGCAAAGCCTGTTCTTTCTTCATCCACACTGACCCGCACCCCAGGTTTCCAACTTCCCCAGGTTTTTGCTATTCAGAGGCTTGAAAAAATAAAACTGTCAGTGAATAAGACCTTCCACAGACATTACTTTGCTTCAGTGTTTCAGGATTGATACCAGAGACCAGCTGTTTGCTCTGTGCATGCTCTGGCTGTGAACAGGTTCAGAGTTCTGGAGCTATGTCATAAATCTGATGCCCTCCCAACAGGGCTTGGGACAAGCAGTGGAAGTTGTCTGTGCATGAAGAAATGGAGGTCTGTTCTGTTTGAATTCCCTTCCACCACAGCCTTGTCCACATTTGTTCAGCACTTTGGGGATGTCTTCACAGAGGTATATAAAAATCAGAAGGCAGGTGGAAGAAAGATGCTGTTTTATCTGTTACTGCTGCTTCCCAAGAGGAATGAGGTTGTCTCTTCTCAGCCACTTTTTCATCTGGTTTTAGCAGTTCATATCTGTAGTATATGGCAGGAAAATTTCCACCTTCCCTTCAGACTCCAGTACCTTCAAAACCAGCACACAGCCCAGCATTTTCTGCAGTAGAGGAGATCAAGCTCAGATTTGATCTAATATGAAATAGGTGCATGCAGTCAAAAGGAGGATTTTTTGTGGGCCTCTTAACATGTTGAAAGAAGAAACTCTGACAGCAATCACATCATATGCCTCTGGATCCTTATAAGAACCTTAGAAAAGGCCCTTTTTCTAGTGTTGCAGAGAATCTTGATGTGCTGTAGCTATGAAGTATCCCCTGGCTCTTTACTTCATGCACCTTTAATGTCACCACAGTGAGCTGAAGCTGCATTGAAATCAGAAGAATAAGAAAAAGAAGAGTTGCTAAGATGCTTCTCACTGCAACTTTTAATGCAGCCTGATTTTCATGAGGGGCTGATCAAGGCAGTCTCATCTAGTCCAGCTGCATACACAAATGCTCAATTGTCCACATTTGTTAATCATCTCAGATATCCAAAACCAGTGCTGGACATGAAGGGCCTGCAAGCCTTTGGCAATGTGCCATCCATCTCATAAATCACTGGTTTCTCACTGTAAACTGCCACCTACTCCTACTACCACGAGAGACCTCTATTGTGCATGACTGAAAAAATGTAGCAGATTAATTAAACAGAAGTCATACACACTTGCCAGTCCCTTTGGCTTCAGTGAAAGCTGCTCATACTCAGCACCTATGAAAAATGTACTGTATGACATCATGGTTTAATCGAAGAAATATGTAAGTACAGAGTCAAGGGCAATGCTGAATTCTGGAAGATTCACATCAGCTATAAAATCTTGCCAAACTACTTTTTTTGTGGTAGTGTACTGATTCTAAAGGATGATGTGAGTGATCCAGATTCATGACTAGGGAATTGGGAATTGCATGTGATGTGTGATTCCACACAGTTACATGTGCGATCTTTCATTTCAATAAAAGTTTTGCAGGAGTTATATTTGGTAGGCAGGAGACCAAGCATTTTAGTTCAAGTGCTCCAAGCGACAAAAATAACGGTCTTATGCAAAGGATCTAAAGATCTGTATGTCCTGGGATCCATACACACTTCTGTCTTTCCCATATCTATCTTTTCCTTTTCTGGGTTTGCTGATCCTTCAGAGCAGAATTAGTTAGAGCATTACAGTCTGTTTTACATATTGGTTGAAGATTAATGACTAAACATGCTCCTTAGGAAGTAAGAAAACAGAATTACAGATATGCCCTAAATGGCCAGAGATATATTTTCAGTGTATTCCTTCTTTGTTACATGAATAAGTATCTTTTGCATTATTCTATGAGCTAATAATCTCTTGAAGTACTTAATTAACCGTGGACTTTCTTCCTCCTGCAACAGACCACTGCCAGAAAGCATGCCAACCACTTCAAGATTTTGTTTGATTCTTTTGACTTGAGTCTTTGAAATCCCACCTTCTCTGAGGTCACTATAAAAATGATCATGGCTGACAATCATGATCTGCATCCATGTTTATTTACTCTAAGCATTACTTTTACTGTATGTGGGAAAGAATTTTGTAAATTAAAAGATACACTCTCCTAAAAATAAAATTATCATAAAGGGGGTGACTGAAGCAGACTGGGCTGCAATGTGTAGGCCGCAATGTGTGAAAGCACAGGCTAAACAAACACATCGTTTGAGCAGGCAGTTAAATCATCTCCACAGGTAGCTGGAGCATTGCTGGAGCAGAGCATAAAATGCAATACTGAGGTGGGTGAGTTTTGCTGGATGGACAGGAAGCATTGGTATGTCCAGAAAGTCTCTGTCCTCAGTAAGCAGGGCTGGCATTACTGCACAGTCAGAGGATGCTCCTGCAGCTCTGCTGACCATATCTTGGCACTGAATACAGCAGGACCAGGTGACCTGAGCTGCTCACCAAACTGTGACTCCAGGCAAGGCTTTTGAAGGCATCTGAGAGCCTGTGAGACTGAGACCCAGACCTCCTAGTGGACATGGCTTGTACACCTTGGGAATAGTAATCATTCATGCTGCATCAAGATAGTGCTTTAAGCAGGTTGTCTGGGCTATGTTTTGTATAAGGTTGAAGCTTAATTAACTTTATTATTTAACAGACTAAGAAAGAGGGGTTCTTTCTTCAGCTTCTTTACATCATTGGCTGGAATTAGCTCAGCTGATTGTCTCACTTTTCTTGCCCTGTATTGCATGGTAATTTTCTCGCATAATGTGCCTGTTACTTCCTCCTAATTCATTCTCTACTGTAAATCCAGAAAGACCTAGGTAAGGGCTAGGGTAAAGAAACCTACAGAAAAGCTAAATCTTCAATTTCAAATTCAAAGTGATAAGCTTTATACAATAAATGGGCTGCTAAGTCCTACCAAAATGGACCACTTCAAAAATGCTTTAAAAGACCTTTTTTTTTTTGTCAGACTAAGTAGCTGAGCTGAGGCTTTTATTTGTTACCTTTTATTTAACACAAAGGGCATGTTCTGTATCAAGATATAACCAGACCTGTCTCCAGAGAGCAGTCAGTCTAGGAGAGGAGCCAGGCATACCAGAATATGCAGAGGATGCAATTACTGATGTGTCTGGTTACTGTGTCAAGCCTCCTCCTGCACAAGAACACCCCAAGCCTCTCTTACTCAACCTGGCTACACACTTCTTCCCTCCAGACAAACTCACACTTGGAGGTAAGGAAAGAGGGCAGCCCTATTTAAGCTGGATAATTCCATTAGGAGTTCATACTGTTGCGGTTAAGCTCAGATTTTAGAAAGACTCTGCTGATTAGTTGTGTATTTCCGTTTTTGGACTCTCTAATTCAAGGCAGCTTCAAGGCAGGATGAGCCTATCCTGTCTGGCCAGCTCAAGAGTTCTCAAGCTCATCCAACCAAAACCAGAAGTATGTTATAGCAAAATGCTTGTATCTCATTTTAGGGGAACCACTTGGTGGTATCCCAGCTACTGAGAACTAAATGAGTAAAAAGAAATGATTTTTGGTAGAATTTCTCAAAAAGAGACATAGGTAATTTTCTGCACACCTAATAGATGTCCATGACACAGATCACATATACTGCACCAGTCTGATAGATAAAAGCATGGGATATGCACCAGACAAGAGTTCTATGTCCTAACAGTATACCTAAAAGATTTTGCTAATTACTCAGTTCAGAGCTTTACTTTTTCTTTATTTTTTTTCTCCCAGTTTTCATCTACTGTATTTCATGACAATTTAGAACAAAATGATAAATTAAATTAAGACAGTGATTGTTTCCTTGCAGGGAAAACTATGACTATCAGGCTTCCCACTCTTTTCCAAGGAAGTAGAGAAACATATTCCAAATGTTGATCCACCTCTTTTTCCAATTTGTTTACTTTCAAATCTTTCTTAAAATATTAAACATTCTTCTTAACTGCTGTCTCATTCTTCTTAACTGCTATCTATGGAATTCTTTAAGCTTTTCTCTAGCTTTGATTATGAGGTGGGAAATAAAACTTAGGAAGTGAAAAATGTTAATCATGGTTTTTGAAGCACAGAATTCTTTAATATGTTCATCGGGCTTCTTGAACCTGTTTCTAGCTTCGCAAAATGCATGAAAGATTTTTTAATTTTAATTTTATTTTTCCTAGTGTGATCTGTTAATGGATATATCTTTGATATCCATATTTCTTCTGATCAGCATGAATTATGAATGGAATATCCTATTCCTCAGCAAATTTCTGAAAGACCACACAAAAATAACAGACCAAAAAATGAAAAAAGACTTACTGCTAGAAGTTAAGCAAATATATTTCTTATTATACTTAGTTTGATTTTATTATCCATGAAGTCATTTTTTGATTAGTGAACTCTTTAATCAGAGCTATCATTCACTTAAACTTTTATCTTTGTCCACATGTGAATGTTTTAAGCAGCTAAAAAGGAAAAAAATTATCTAGATGCTCAAATTAATTCTTTTTCGCATGGACAGTGTCTCAAACTATTTAATTCAAATAGCTAGTCTTAGCCTTAGAAGCATTACACAAAACTGTGCTCAAAAGACAACTCTTCATTGATGCATGTAAATAAAAGCAGATAAATTGTGCAAAAATGTCAGAGAGGAGAAGGATCCACTCTCTCTCTCTTTTTCTTTCTCAGTGGGATCAGTTTCTTATTTCACTCAAGTCAGAAGTGACTCTGGCAGATAAATCCTCCTGGCCTGTTTGCCCTTTTGTCTCAAAGCAAACTCCTTGCACAGTAAAATGCAATTTCATCCCACTCAGTGAGTTTCATAAAAGCCATGGAAACTAATGGCACCCCAGGGTGTACTGGAAGAGTAAAAGATTGCACAAGCACTGTAACTTAGCTCACCACTGGCATACTACCACCACAAGACTTCCATTGCTGCCATATTGCTGCTGCCAGTAACACAATATGTGGCTTTGGTGGAATGAAGCAAGCTATGCTGCATAAATGGAGGAAGACAACAGCGTCTGCCACAGCACTATCTGTCGTTTAGGTTTTGTGTCCTGTTGACCAAGGTTAAATAAATAAGGCAGACAGCTGACATAAGTCTCTGATTCAACAGGGAAGTTGAAAAAGATAGGAAGTTAGCTTTGCTCAACTGTAAGAGAATACCCTGAAGGAAGAAAAAATTCTGTTTTGCCCTGAGACACTCAAACTTTGTCTTGCCTTCATTGACCTTGAAATATTTTTGAGTGAGGAAATGCATCCTGTGAAAGGCAGGATGGGTTTAGGCTAAAATTGCTATTCATCGGGGTCTTGGTGCCAGGATCCTTACTCAGTTTATGGAGGTGCAAATTGGTAAGAGAGGCTGCAGGGGAGGACTAACAGTGGAAAGCACAAAGGCACCACTTCTCCTAAGCAGTCCCCATAGTTTTATGGTGCAGCCCCATGCCGACAACATCGGCTCTGGCAGCACAGAGATGTGGTGCTGCCTGGACACAGGCACAAGACCACCACTCTGGCCAGGCTGGCATCCAAGTCCTTTCTCCCACATACTCCTCAGCCCTCGAGAAAATCAGCCAGTGACTACTTTTGTCCTGTGAAAAGGCTCAACCTTGTCTCAATATTTCTAAGAGTCAAAAAACCTGATCATTACTGAAACCCTCATCATCTCTCAGGCTGGTAATTTGCTCCTTGCAGTTCATGCTGGGTACAGCAGCCAAGGATCCTTTGAAGGCAGTATTTAGAGGCAATTTCGCAGTGGATTGCATTGTTTCTCAGGCTATGGTAAAATGATGTTGCAGTGTTACCAGCAGACAAAGTAGGCAGAATCTCTGCAACATTTGGCTTATTTCTTCAAGCTGCATTTTAGCTTTCACTGGAAAGGAAAAAGGGAAAGCCCAATTTTTTGGGTTGTAATACCAGATTGGCTCAAAGGCTGAAAAGCAACAGATTGAGTGACATTTTTTTAATATCCTGATTTTCTCCCTCTAAGCTAATCTCAGGATTTTGAAGGCTCAACACAGGGTTTTTAAATGTCTCAGACTATGGATCTTCTTGTTTTAGCTTATACTACAAGACAATATTTTAAAATAAATAAATACTCAGCTTACATCTTCCATAACTTCAGAAAAGCTCCACCACTACCACTGTCAAGTGTTCCCCTAAACCATTGGCCCTGGGGACTTGGTAGATCCCCTTTCATTGGTTTATGACAAATTTCTGTCTTTTCCTGGACACCTTCCAGAATTTTCTTAGTTCCTAACCCTAGAATAAGCATGGAAAAGATTGATATACCTGCCCAATAATTGTGGCATATGAAGCATATTCTGTTTTTTGTTGGAAACCACACCTAACTTCACTGGGCTTGGTTGTACAATTCTCTTACAGCCTTTTAGTTGTCTTTTGGACTTTGTTAAATTGCTGGCTGAAACCCAGGAAATAATGCTATTGGACAAGCAATGTGACAAGGGCAGTTGCCAAGGTCTCTCCTGTGGGCTGGTGGATGGTATCTGCAGGAGGCAATAGCACATTTGACACTCAGGGTTCTCGTTAGCACAGATTTTTGCTTGAAGGTACACTCCATGGTACCATAAAAGGGATACAGTGAGAAACTATAACGATTCAGTTCATAGACTAAAAGAATATGGAAAAACAAACCCTCTAAAAGGTTTACTAATGAAAATGTGCTTTCATTTTGACACAAAGGGAATCAAAAGTATCTGGAGCAAATGGAGTGCTTAGAAGGTCATTGGTAGGGTACCACATGCACAAAGGGTTTTTTGCAATGAACCTGAAAGATTAGGCTCAGTCCACAGGATAAGGGTGATCCTTTCACCCCGTGTAGTGCTTTGAAATGGAGAGGTTAAAAAGATGTAGGCTCGGTGGATGCCCAGCTTGGATCTCTATGTCTGGAGGGCTCCTAGTGCACGACACCACTAGAGCACAGCTTTCTGCTCTTACCCACACACCTAAGACCTCTGTTTCATCAGGCTTTTCCAGTGTCACCAGGGCTTTCCTTCTGCATCTCTCCAGTGGTTTCTCATCTCACTGCATGCCAGCCCCCTTACAGCTTATTCCCTTTCTCTTCTGCTCACCTTATAGGTGCAAGTTCCCATCTCCAGGCAGCAACTGGGTGCTGCTTTCCATAAAACAGTTGCTCAAACAGCCACTTTAAATGTTCCCTCCTGCTTGGAGGGGCTCTCTAAGCCACACATCTTCATTTTACTTGGAATATTCTCTTTTGTGGAAGGACCTACAAAAAGTTTTGGCTGCCACCATGAAGAGTTTCTTCATATTTCCTCGTGTACCCATCACTGTGTAACCCGTGTGTCTTGCCCTTTACATCCCTTGTGAACTCTGCATTTCTGCTTGGTGTTCTTCTTGATCTTAGTACACAACAACATCCCAGCTCTTTTTATAGTGACAGAAATAATAAATACCAGCAAAGAACCCCTTCTAAGCTGAAGAGCAAGGATAGCACTGCCTTAGCAAACATGATTTACATTAGAAAGGAAGCGCCATGTATAAAAAAGGTTGGGGGTTTTTTTTAGGTCACAAGTTTTCCCTCATGTGATTGTGCATGTCCTGTTTCCACATCTCCTCCCTTAGTTGGATAAAAATCTTGGCTTTCTGTTGAAAGTATGACATTCATCTGGACTGCATGTTCTCCACTCTGTGACTGCTTCTTACAAAGAGTCACACTCTGCTCAGGTTGTTGAACCTTTTTCTCATTCCTACAGATCCATCCCTTTTGCAGATCTATGTCTGCACAAATACATGAGTACGACAGTAACTCCCTTAACACAGCAATTACTTGGAATCTGTTATCATTTCATTATAGATTTGATTTTTGACAAATTTATAACCAGATTGTAGAAATTAACTGCTGGAGGAAAAGTGCCATTTAGCCCTAACATGAACACACTTTATTTTTCTATATTATTTTCTTACTAGACTGTTTTTAGAGGCTAGAAAAATAACCTTATGCTTGTTTTAATATACTTCTTTCAAAGTGAAAAAAATTCCAACCTTTTCATAAACATTTAAAAACTGTCTAGCACAGTGATATGTCTATGGCATAGTCCTCTCTGATGTTTCTTGAGAACAGATACTAATTAAGTGACAGTTACTGTATCAGCACATTAAAATATTACTTCACTAAAGAAATAACAGCTGAATAAAATAAGGTTAGCAGGTAAATAAAATCAAGTGCTAGAACAGTGCCATTAATAGATAGAAGGTAGTCCTTCCTATTGCAACAAATATACTACCATTCATATTTACAAAACGAAGTTGATAGCAGATATTCATTAAGGACAGCATCCCATACCCCTTGGCAGCAATCTGAAGTTTTGCCATGGACCATTGCTAGTGAGCCCAAGGTGAAAGCGCAGTAGCACACCTTTTAATGCAGATGGTGGCAGAAGTCACAGGAGCAAAGGCAGAAGATGGAGAGCAGGCTCACTGGAGGACAGGCCCTGGGTGTAAGCACTTGTTCTTCAGTGCTTATGCCTGCTATCTGCAGCAGTTCACAGAGATCCTGGGGCAGCAGTAATCACAGGCAGGTTTCACTGGGAACACATTGAGCTGATTACCAGTATTGCAGCTACTCTTTGGAGTCTGTTGCAGTCAGTCTCAGTGGAACTACAGCCCACAGTTCAAAAATAAATTTATTTCAGGCTAGAAAACCTTCAGCTTTCCATTTTGCTTCACTGGTCATGTTTTCTAGGCCATTCTTATTTGCCTTTTTACTGACATGAGTGTTTTCCCTGAGTACTATTTCATACACACTTATTTTCAAACAACAGTATAAACAGTGGCACTTTTCATACCTCCAGGCTAGAAACTGGGNAGAAAAGGCTCCTTTGCTGCAGAAATCACTTTCTTTGATAGGAATTTCAAGTGCTTTGGCAGTTTGCTAAAAAAGACCTTCTTGACAGTGTCCAAAGGATCTTGCAAAGCATCTAATAATATTTCTCTCCACCACTGAGAAATTCCAAGTAGAGAAGTGGTAACTCTGTGTTTTTCAGAAAAGATGGGTGCAACGACTGGTGGCTAGCAGAGTGGAAATTTCCCTGTGCACCCACACAGAGAAGGTTTTTCTCCTTGGTCTCAGTGAGCAACTCCAAAACAGGCTAGGAGCCTGGATCCTCTAGCAGAGCCTGTGTAAGAGACCCAGCAGCACTGACAGTTCTTGTACCTTTCTCCAAGTGGAACAGTCCATTTCAAATGTAAGGGATAAGTTTTAACAGCAAGAGAATAAGTCTTTCTTCTTTTCTACCAGCAGTATCTCAAAGCTTCTATTGAATTGTAAAGCACTTTTAAAAAAAGAAAAATCTGGTACCTTGGAAATCTCTGCTGGAATACAAATATCGAAGTAAACTGACAAATAAATTCAAGCTTCTGTGCATCAGGAAGGAAGCCGTCTTTCATAAGCACCCTTGTTCTTTACTTATCTCCCATATCTGCCAATCTTACTAGGGGTCCTTTTTTGTAACACTTTCTTATCATAGATATCAAGGAGATACTTGACAAGCTGTGAAAAATCCTTTTTGTGTTCTGAGAGAAGTTGCCTTTGCTGTATCATAGACTTAGAAATGGAGGTATGTTTCTGTATCAAAGCCTGTTTCAAATACTGCAGCAAGAGCTACCTTGACAGGGGAAGCTCCAAACACTATTCTGCTTTTCCTCACCACTTAGAAACTTCAGGCTGTTTAAAGAGATTAAGCTGTAATTACCAGGACTAGCACATCCCTTTCATGCCTCAAGTTTCCACTCCAGTGAAGCAGAAGGCTGCAGGGAAGACAAGAGATAGTGTTCGGTGCTTTGGGGATGGGGCAGGAGAGATTCCCTTAATGGCTTTGGAGATGTGCTTCAAAATCAGTGAAAGCTTGTTTGATAGTGGAACTAGTAAACTAGTAAATGTTGTTCACTGCAGGGTATGCAATAGGAGACAGATTAATGCATGCCTAGGAATCCTGGACTGGACATTTAGAATTGTTCAAGGAAAGGTTCCAGACACTACCTTCTCTGGCAAATTTATTTAATGTAGGGTATTTCAGTGGGCAAGCTTTGCTTTCAAGAAGCTAAACACCATGCTGAAATCCATTTTACTTCAGAAAAACTTGTTAAAGACACCAAGGGAGAACACAGAAGTGAATGTGACTATAAAAGAAGCTGGTACCCTATCTTGAATTTGTGTGGGCTTATGTGCTCAGATTTAACTACATTCTTGCTGAAATGCCTTTCCTGATAAGGATTATCATGTTTACTTTATAGGAGGCATCATTTGTAATAGAAAGCTTGCATGCTTTCTTTCATAAGCTGTTGAGCAATCTTTATTACCCCTGCATCTCTGTGAACAGATAGCACTAAAGAACTAAGGAGATTTTGCACTTATCTGCAAAAGTATAATTGGGTATTTGGAATTAAAAAAAAAACCCTTCAGAGGAAAAAGGAATAAGAACAGATTTGGCTGATTATGTTATAATGGGATGTAACTATTTCAATTCTCAATGTGATAAGGAAATACCTATGTCAATATCACTATACACCCATCAAGGAAAATTTGATGGTACCAGGCGGAACCTGTAATACAAAAAACTTTCAGGAGCAGTACCTGATCTGAAACTAACTGCAACTAATCAGAGCTAGATTTTTTATTGTTATTTATTTTTGTAATTGAATGTGGGTTACAGCACTAGTGAACTACATGATCGACCCTCACAGAAAGCATCAGACATGGACTGGAGAAGGGAAGAAAATCCAGATTTTGCATCCTGAGGCCGGGAAAGCACTGTAAGTACAGTTGTACTTGCTGCCTAGGGAGCTTGCTGCCATGCCAAACCTACAGTTGGATTTGGGCAGCTGGCAGGGTCCTAGCATAAGGATTTGTCTCTGAATGGTTCCTTGAAGGAGGGAAGTTTCCAGCTAGATCCCTTCAGTCACCTCTCTAGGTTATAATGCAACTGCAGATGGTGCAATAGCCTCTTTCTGGTTGATTAGGTGAAGTGATGACACTCATGGGACAACCCGACCTATCCAGTGGTTTGGTGCAATCAGTTCTCCTGGGGTTGGTGTCTACAACCTGGCAGGCAGAAGAAGATGGTTTCTCACCTGTCCAACAGCTTCTTTCTCTTCTTTGTACATTGTCTCTCCTGGCTGTGCACTGGAGGAGGAGCTGTACTCCTTGGGCAGCTCTTGGTTCGTAAAACTGAACCTCTTCTTTTAAATCTCCTTTAGAGTTTTTGAGGACTTGTTCTGCATCTGCACTGATGGTCCTTCCCCAGCAGCCTGATAAGACCTTTCAGAGCTCTGCAGAGGAGCTATGAGATACATGGGAGTAAGACGCCCATGACAGAGCACATCTTATCAAATGTATTCCAGATTGTTTTGCATGGGCTCTGCCCCTGTTGTTAATTTCCAGCCCAATATGTTATTTACTTTACCTTGCTGCACAGTGAGCGTGGAAAAGAGCAGGGTACAGCCTCTGAGGCAAAGTGAGCCAGGAAGTCTTTCCTACAGTTTGTTTGACCCCTCTAGGCTTTTTTACATGGTAAAATGTTCCTTAGCGCAGCAAAGGACTTTACACTGGATAAAGTTCACTATATCATGGCAGTTGCATAAGCTCCTTATTTGCTGTCTGCTTTAATCTAAGCCCTAAAAATTTTCAGATCCTCCCACCCATTCCTGACATTTTCAAGGTTGTTTGGGAGTCCCTTGGTAGTAAAGGCACTTCCCTGTCTGGCTGTCAGTTTAGCATTCCTGGGCTTAGACCTGGTTTTCCTGCTCTGATTCTGTCTACTCATATTTCCAGTACACCTTCTTTATTTTATTTTTTTTTGCTGCCCCTCCCCACCACACACAATTTTTTTCTCTTGGGACCCTCTAGCCTGTCACTGCCTTGTGTTTTGCCGTTCACGTCTTCCCTCACCTGCTGAGGAATGTTTGCTAAAGGCCCTTGCAGACCTTTTGCAGGCACTTATCACATCACTCTAAAGTGAAAGCTGACATGTTTCATGGCAATGGGAAATTATGCCTTGCCTCAAAGCTCAGTTTCAACCAAGTCTCTCCACGCACCCATGCAGTCTTTCACAACCCATGTTGCCCCTCTTTCTCTGAAAACTCTAACGTTTGCAAGCAGTAATTGCATTTCCTCAATAACAACCCATGAGCTGTGTATGCCTCTGCCCATCTTTCCTCCCATCTCAAAGTCAAATGAAGTAAACAAAAACTGTTTCTGCTCAGACTGTCTTTAGTATGTGTTACCTCTTGACCCTTTGTGGTGAGCCAGATGCTGTGCAGGTCTGGCAGTGCATGCCTGCCAACTGGGTCAGTCTGTTTGCCTATCAGAGAGGAAGTGATTGGGTGGTGCAGCGAGCTGAAGCGTCTGTCCTTTGTTTTTCTTTTTCTTTTTTTTTTTGTTTGCTTTCCTTTGTTTTGATAAGGTTGGATTTGTGAGGGGAAGCCACCACCGAGTCTGCATTGTAGGGGGAAGAGGGACACACAGCCTTGGTTCAGCAACAGTTTACATGCTCTCAATCTTTCCTGAAGTTTCTATCTTGCAGACCCAGTGACTTCCCTTTTCCTTCTTGCTGGCCCTGATCTGCATAGAGATAGTGCCAAAGTGAAAAAGAACTGTCTTAGGGCCAGAGAGTAATTTCACTAACTTTTAAGCACTTAATTCCAGCTGCAGGCAAAATAACAGGCTCCTTAAATGGTCTTCTGTGAAGGTCCCAGGAATTTGTTACACTTTGTGTTCAGTGGATGAAAAAAAATTATAACTAGGTTGAACAGCCGGTTTAGCATATTACATCACTAAAGCAATGTGAAGAATTTTGAGCAGCTCCATGAAATAGACCATAAACACCTCTTAAAGACATTTGGGATTTTTTTTTTTCTCAGAGGTTTATATGTTGATGTTCATAGTTTTTTGAAACCTTTGGTATGTTCAGAGCTACGCGGAGGCAGTTTCATCTCTGGAATCAATAAGTATGAAGTATGTGAAACACAACCTTCTACACACCTGGTAAAATGGAAATTCTTGTCTGTTCAGAACGGGGCTAGTTTTTGATTGCTCTCGGGTTTTGGCTTCTGTGCTTCTTGATGGTACTTTTACTGCCCAAGGTTATGGTGGAACCAGCAGCTTTCCTCATTGAATGCAGTACAGATATGCCAAAGTTCTTTGCAGTCACAAGTACTTTGCAAGTCAGGCTCATTAGGAAGAATGAGTTGAAAGGGCCCAATGTGAAGAAGATGTAGATGGTTTAACTGAGACATAGAAGAATTAAGTGCTGCAGCCAAGGTTACATGGCTAACCCTGCAGATCAGGGCTGGACATCTTTAAATTGCCCATCAGCAGGTCGAGAGAGAATAGGATTGCGCTTTTAAAGAATGAATGAGCTTCAAGTGAGGAAACGTGAATTAGTAAAGCTGACTTTCTTCAAGGGACTGTTCCAGGTTCGAGAGGATACTCTGGGCACAAACACACTCAGGGCATGATACTTAGTGAGAAAACAGTGAGAGTTATTGTTCAGTGATAGTCCAGTGAAAATGATAANGACATACACACTTTGTCACCCCAAAGCTCACTTGTGTACACACTCCCTCCTGCTCCTTCTCTCCCTCTGCCCTCCCTCACTCCATACAGGTTTCTTCCTTTTCCGCTGGCATGAGCTGCAAGAAGGCTTTGCTGAAGCCTTAGTCTCAAAGCAGAAATGATAAGCAGAAGTACTTGTTCATTTTCTCCCCAGTAATTTACTCTTTTTGTTCACAAAAGGAGACTGGAAAAGTCTCCACCTGCAATCCAATAAGGTGGCATATTTACATATCATAAAGTGGCCTTTCAGTGAGAATGGCAGGCCTTCCTTTGTGCTGCAGCTGCCACTTGACTTTGTCTCCATTGAGTCATAAGCATGTCACTCGTCACCTTGCTCAACTTTTGAGTGTGTCCTCTGATTTTGCACCAACTTTGCAGAAACTCCAATCAAAGAGGCATGGACACTATTCTGTTTAGCTTACAAAGCCCTTCCCTCTGAGTCTGTACTCAGAGATCCCTTAGGGGTCCTCTCAGCAGACTGCGTCACCTGTGCAGGCCCTGGGAATTCTGCTGCTTTAGCCACTGAACTTCAGAGGGTTTTTTCTGGGAAGAAAGAGAGAGAAAGAGAATGTATTTTTCTGTTTTGAGACAAAAAAGGGTCAGAGATTCCCCAGGTAAGGCCAGAATTACATGAAGTCATGTCTGCCCCAAAGTGATCCTAAGCTAGTTTTACAGTAGTAATTCATGTTTTAGAGAGTAGTTTTTGAAAGATGCCATAGCTCCTATTTTTCTTCTTCTTAATGGCTTTAGGCAGTATAGGTGGGAGCAGATCTCACTGTTTCTCAGTGCCATGTGAATATTTGCATTAGTAGGGACTGACTTCATGCTTCCTGCAGTTGCTTTTTTAAGTGTGATGTTTCCGCATTCAGGGAAGGAAAAAGAAAGGCATTCGATGTTTTCAGATGTTATCTCATGCATGATATTTTCAAATTTCATTACAGCATGTAATTTAGTCCTTTCAGTAAACTAGGGGTTCAGTATAGGACTATAGAACAAACCAGCTTTTCTATCTTGTGCTTGTATAGCTGAAGAAAACATTACAGAAAGGAAAGAAGATACGAATTTTGCCTAGGCAAATAAAGAACAGCACATGGATACATGGTCTACAGCTGTGCTTTAACTCGCCACTGCTGATCATTCCCACTATACAACCTCCAAGCCCATATCTGCTAGAGATATGTGGAAAGGCAGTGTTTGGGGGCTACTTATGGACTGTATGGGCTCTGATGAACACCTGCTCCTAAACACCACATTTCTTCCGTTATGTGGCTTTAAGTAAAACCCAAAACCATAGTTAGTGTTTCTTGTATTTAATGTGCAAAATAGACTTACAGTGTGTACAGTGGCCATATGCCATAAAAAATATGCATCCTTTGCAATGAAAAATTAATATCAGAATCAACTCTCTTGAGTCTTTTTTCCTCCCCTCACCCCATGAAGTTACAAAGCTCAGGCAGGCTGGTACTATGATGCCAGTGGGTCACTGAAGTGTAGAAAATTCTCACACAAGATTTATACAATAGTTATGAACATGCAATACCAAAAACGTGGGTAGAGGCACTCCTTGCAAATATGTGTAAAGCCCTTGTATTATGAGATTTCTCTGAGAGCTGCAAATTATTCCCATCTCTAGTAATCAGTTCAGAGCAGTTGCTGCTATCCAAAGCTCACTTACATCATCTGGGAAATAACTGTTACTTTGAAACTCCACCATAGTCT
>VYZX01003445.1:6017-40934 GCA_013401335.1 Brachypteracias leptosomus
GACCATCCAGCCAGTTCCTTATCCACTGAACATTCCACCCATCAAACCCATAATTCTCCAACTTAGAGATAAGGATGTTGTGAGGGACTGTGTCAAAGGCCTTGCAGAAGTCCAGATAGATGACATTCATAGGTCTACCCTTGTCGACTGATGCAGTCACTTCATTGTAGAAGGCCACTACGTTGGTCAGACAGGACTTGCCCCTAGTAAAGCCATGCTCGCTACCTAGGATTACCTCCCTGTCCTCCATGTGCCTTAGCATATCCTCCAGGAGGATCTGTTCCATCATCTTCCCAGGCACAGAGGTGAGGCTGACAGGGCGGTAGTTGCATTGGTTTGTGTTCTGGGAGACTGCATATAAACTGCTGGCTTTTGTTTGTCTTTAGAGACATTTTATCTGGGACTTCTGTTTCAGTGAAGAGCAAGTAGAGATGGCAGGATTTTGCTCTTGTTTAGCAGTAGCATACCCAACATTGCAATGCATTGAAAATAAACTTTTGGAGTGATGTTGCCTAACATTTAGTTCTTCTGTCCCTTTTTCTTGTGCTGGAGATGTTCTCTGACTTTAATGAATGTGGCAAGGCTATAAATAAAACTGGTAGTGGAAATGCTGGACCAGTGCTGTGAGCTGCACACCATTTTTATCCTATCAAGACCATTGAATTGGCTGTATGCCCAGGAATAGCAAGGAGTGTTCCTGCTCATGGCCGCATCTTGCATTTGGAAGAGGATTATATGTAAGTTGACAGCACAGCGTAAATGTTCTCTAAATTCATTTTCATTGTGAATAAATTCTATGCCTCAAAGAAAAGTGTCCAGCTGTGATTTGACTAGTTTCTAGCAATGGAGAATCCACCACAGCTAGTGGAAGGCTGCTGCCCTATTCCTTTTTACCTGGCAGCTGAAATCTGCAATTTAATTTGAATTAGAATTTGCTTCTCAGCTTCTAGCTGTGGATTGTGTTCTACCTCTGTCTGCTCAACAAAAGTAGGCAGAGGTGTCCTATAATTATTTGTTCCTACGTTTATTACTTGATGTTTGGACATCTTGAAATTAATATAATTACTTTGTGCCCCATTGACTGCAGTTGTTTGCTCTGTGTCAATGAGCTGTTCTCTTAATAATAAAGTAGTGCCAAAATCCTCTTTGCATGTCAGCTTTATGGGTAAAGATTCTGTGATTTCCTACAGGAGACTGATAAAAATGCCAAATAATAATATGACCAAAATTTGTTCACTGTAGAAACTCGGTAAGAGCACACATACAATGAGGACTTTTCACTGGAATTGTATTTTGAGATCTATCAATTAATAAATCTTGACTCTTCCACTGAACTTTTCTAAATCTTTATTAAATGACATACAAGCAGCTCTAGCATTACTCGTGCCCATGACTGAGGTCGTATCCACTCACTCAGTTAGGTCATACCACTTAGCTGTTAAAGATACAAGTACAGTATTATTTTTCATAATTTTATCTGGGAAGTTTGCTGAATTTCGTGATCTACCAACAAAAAAATAAGCTTTTTTCTAGCTCCTGGATCACAGTTTTCTATCTGTGCTGATCTAAAAAAAAAAATGTCTTAGTGCGGTAGCTACTCAGTGTTACTTCCTTAAATCACTTTTGGATTGTAGTATATTTTCTTGACAGTATTGACTCCTATTGGAATTCAGAATGAAACTGGTTTGTGAGTCTTTCCATGTTGCTTGGCTTTTAATGACCATTCTACTACATTAATCTAGTACTGTACTAATACTGCTGTTAGAATGCATTTTGTTGCTAATGTATTTTGAAAAATCCTTATTGTCCTTAATTGTGTTGGCCATTGATTTCTCATTGACGTTAGCCTCAAGCATTCTAGCAATCTCCTGGCTCTTAATTTATATTAATTGCTATCGTTGTTCTCTTTCTTGCTTTCGTTATTTATTTTTACACATGCTTTACTTTCCCTGTAAGTTTTTTTTTTTCTCTAAAGTTGATTAATTTTTCCATGATTGTGACGTTTCATTCATTTATTAACTCTTAGCAGTCATTATAGGATTTCATAGATCTTCAGATTTAAAATGTTGTTTCAACAACAGTATATTCGACTGTCACTTGAATTTCAATCTCAAGGTAATTTTCACTTGTAGCATTCAAATCTTGGTCAGTGTTATAGTACGTATTGTTATACAAAAAGGAAAAATTTTAGAATGAGTAGTCTGTATATCATTTTCATAAAAGTCTACAGATGTGATGATCAGTATTTTGAAATGACTGCAGTTTAAGTCAGATGTGGATGAGCAGCAGTCTTCAGAAAAACATTATTTTTTCAAGTGGTTTTAACTTCTATTTTCAACTTTTCATACTCAAATATGTAAATGTTTTGGGATTTTTTTGCTAAATGCTGAACCAAATTTGTGTTTTAAACCTTCTTGATGGAGACAAGTTTAAATTCTTTGAAGGATTAGGCTGTCACAAAGAGAGACTAGCATGTTTTAATAACGGAAAAAAAAAATTGTGTTTTCTTTAAATATGAAATTTAGATAGAAATTTTAAAGCCTCTTCTCTTCCAAAACTGTGATTCAATCATCTTTTTAATGAAAAAAACACATACTTGGGCTCTCACTCCCTGGGAAGACGCTTGAGACCAGGCCTACCTCTTAACTGTGATGGACTGTTGGATAAATCCAGTGGCTGTAGAGCTGTGCTGCTGCACTACATGGCAGAACAATCAAAAGTAATACAAGATAAGAAAGAAAATTTTGATATTCACTGTAAGCAGCATAACTATATTGCAGTCTTCTGGAGACACTTATGCTTGTCTCAGGGATGTATGCATTCCTACTGAACTCTGATACTGCAGCTAAACTGGTGGTTTCAATGAGTAGTTAACTAAAACAAGTAACTTAGTATTGCTATTTTAGTGTGGTAAAAGTGACACATGCCATGAATTGATACAAACATGCTGCAGATTTTAATCTTCCAGCTATAAGCAGTGACATATTCTAATCAATGGCAATGGTGGAAGCAGCCTGAGAGTTTGCCTTCTGTTGAACCTTTGTGTGATTTTTCCATGGTCAAAGATGCTAAATAAAGCATGTCCATCGTAACTGAACAAAAAGTAAATGCATCATTTAGTAGAAGGAAAAGTCAGTAAGTGCAGCCTTCAGAAGAAAGATGCTTTTAATCAAGATTTATTAAAAATTCTGCCGCAGAAATGTTTCATGCATTTATATAAATGGGTCCTTTTATCAAAGGTGAACTTAGCTAATACTAACTTCTACCCAGGTAAAGACAGGTCAGTTTGCCAAAGGCAGTCACAGACAAGGTGGGATTCAGCTGTTCCTCTCAATTGTGGCTCTGGGACTGGATTTGCCTCAGTATACAAATATTTAAGATAATCTCACAGAGGATTAGATCAGATGTTAAGCATGAACAGGCTCCTTTGCAATGTCTCTGTGAAACTGATTGACAAAAAGTACATTATTGAAAAAGAGTTGAGGGGATTTTATGTAAAGGATCAAAGTATCAAAATTTTTGATATATTTTTAATATGTTATGGCTGACCCAGAAGTCCCAAGAGCATGGCCAGGTAACACTTGACCATGTAAAAATCCGAGTGGATTTTAAAAGTGAGATAAATGAAGAAAGATATTCTCATTCTGGGGCAATATTTTAGGCCAGACATTGAAATGACAAACAACATGCAAATCCAAAACCTTGATTAAGGTCATTGGAATATTTTGTTTTCCTTTAGAACTTTTTTCATATAAAACCTTCTTACACAATTCATTTCTAATTTAAAAATATTTACTTCTAAACACAGTTCTTCTGAACTGAAAAACCCAATGACTTTTCATTGTGGAAATGTTGAAATGGGACAGGTTGTCCAAAACATTTTTATAGTAGTACATTTCTTAAACTTAGCGGTATATGCTTTCGGATTTAATTAATTGTTATTCCATGATGGGAACCCTCCCCAAGATTTATTTCTAAAATTCCAGGCCAACTCAGTTGTGAAGTTTGTTAAATAACAGAGCCCTTACCAAAGGTTTCTTTGCCAGCAATTTATTCACCAAACTCAATTTCCTATATGCCAGTTTTATGCTTTTGCTTTCTGTGGGCTTTCATAGAGTGAAGTCAGAAATGCTACTGTAGTACTAACCTTGAGCTGTTTTTTCTAAGTAATAAAGCGTCCTTAGTTCCTGGTTCTTTTTGTTCTTCACTCTGCTTATCAGATATCTATAAGCAGAACATTTTATTAACACGAAGGTCACTGCCTATTTTAACTTATAAAAGGGTAAAATAGAACTATTGAGAAATCTTTAAAAGCAAGTTGTCATGCTGTCAATCTGTAGAAAGACATGTTTTTCTCAGAAAACTAAAAAAAACACTTCTGCACCTACCATTTTACTTTGATATTTGTTAAAAAAGAATTTTTATTCGCAATTAACCACTACAGATTTCTCTTTTTTTAATTAAGAAGTAAGGAACATACAAATCCAAGAACCGTTATTAAGGGAGATGCATTTGAGCAGGGAAGTCTTCTCCCCTCCTTGAAAGCTATTCATTATGTTAGGTCTATGTTATTTCTATACTGGAGTAAAGTTTCATTACCTTAATAACCAGTAACTCAGCAGGAGGTCCTAATAGGCAGAGGTTGCTTGAAGTTGACCTCCAGCTGCAGTGGCAGAAGACTACTGATGGCCTGTGGACTGTAATTAGAGTACTGTAAAACTAGAAGGTAAAGGGTGGCAGAAGTTGTTAGCAGTAAAATGCCAACTTGTAGGTAGTAAGTCTGGCTTCTACAGGAGTGTCACTCATTCAGGAACAAGTGAAATGTTACATTAAAGAATAAATTTACATATGGAATCCCTAAAGTTTAAGGAATGGTGAAGGTTAGTAGGGTGATAGAAAAACAAGTGCATACAAATCTGCACAGCTTTTAAAATACCTTTCTATTCCCTCCCCTGCTTCTTTTCTTTTCCCATTCATCCTTTCCTCAATTTCCTTTTACAGAAAAATGTAAGAGAATTTAAACACAGGAGACTAATAGAAAAAAACCTTCCATGCAAAGAAACAGTACATCTGTCTTTACATTGTTTCTATTCATGGCTGGATAGTTTTACATTTTCTGATCAGCGACTGGTGCTGTGACCAGTAAACCAGTTACTTCTAAGAGCAGCAATGGTCTGTCTGGAGGTCCTGCATTATTGATTTTCTGCTTGTACGTTCTAGTTGCCTGTCAATCAGTGGGCTTAAATGCAAGATGACAATCAATAAACAGAAGGACTGAGCTCCTACATATACAACAAAATAATTCAGAAGCTTCAGATGCATGCAAAAAACACCACCATCCTGAAGAAGCAGCAGATGTGATAACCTTTCTAGAAGAACAACACAAATATGTTCTTCTTAGCCCAACTCCCGCTGCCATTTATTGAGTCTGCTTATTACAAGATGCAGATGAAAATCTGCCAAATCCTATATGGAAAGCATATGGGATGAACAAAAAATCAGAAGTATTTGGAAAAATTTCTCTGAAGGTGAGATGTTTGGGGTACATCGTGAAAAACAGGTTACATACAAAGCAGCTACGTGGCTGAATTTTGCCCTATCATCTCCCTTCACCACTGACTTCAATTCAGGTGGATCATTACCCAAGTTAGGCTACTGCAAGGTATTTCTTCTTCTGTTGTATCATCTTCTCCTTCCACAGGTAACAAGATACACTGGTAAGCATATCTGCTGCCTATGGATTACATTAATGCAGACCAAAATTAATTCCTAGTGTTACAAAATGAAATTAAAAAACTCTGACTATTATTAATGAGGTTACTGAGAACCTGTGGTGTACAAGTTAAATCTCTCATTACATTGATAAAAGTTGAACTGTATTATCTGTTCATCTTGCTACACAGCACAATTTAGTATAGAGATACCCAAGTTAATTTTAAACAAGCCAAGCTGGATACCAGAAGTGGTCTGTCTGTAACAGCATTCAGTTTAACATAGTCTAATTGATTTTTCTAAGAAATAGAATACATTAGCTTATATGGAACTTACACTGTCATGTTTAGACTACTTTTGATGCGCAAGCTAATTCCCACAGAAACCTGATGCTGGGTCAGGTGTCCTTCTATTACACTGAAGTGTATTGTGCATGGAGCCCTGTTGGTTAATCTCGTTCCTGCAGTGTTAGAATACAGATGAGGATTGCTCAGAAAAAATTGAGATGAAATAGTAGTGATGTTAGGAATTTGGTAGCTTCTACTCTTTTCTCCTAGTCACTAAATAATACTGTGCTTGGTTAAAAGCTGCTTGCAGAGCATATGGAGTTTCCCTTTGATATTTGTTAATGAGAATCCCCACTTGATGTGCTTGAGGGCATTATTCAACAAATTCCCAATTCATTTTTAAAAATTTCTGAAAAACAGCAGGGAATCTTCACTAGGAGGGACTTGAGCTGGCTGTTGGTACAGGCAGGGGAGCTGCCCTAAAGGTAGAAATGATTGTTGACATTATGTAACTTTATGACCAGTAATATTTATACTTTGCATGGTAAATGCAGGGGCTTGCTTTAGCCTCTGTGCTGATCACCCCAGTGACTAAGAGAAAATTTTTCCCCTCCAGTGTAAACACTGCTCCTTGACAACTTCTTTCTCCTTTCAGGCAGTCAGCTCTCTTATTGAGAATAGTGGGAGCTAGGATACACTGGGTGATGGAAGACTCTGGAGAATACCAGCGCTGGAAAATAAATCCTAGAGGTGTCATATGAACCAAGTCTCCTTCTGGCATGCCTGTCACTGATTTGGCCTGATATCTACAGAACCACTCAGAAGCTTCTTCCAAAAGGTTTTGTTAACTGGACCTTTTGTGATGACACAAAACTGGGAGGAGTGGCTGACACACCAGAAGGCTGTGCTGCCACTCAGCGTGACCTAAACAGGCTGGAGAGTTGGGCAGGGAGAAATTGAATGAAATATAACAAGGGCAAGAACAACCCCATGTGCCAGTATAAGTTGGGGACCAACCTGTTGGAGAGCAGCATAGGGGAAAGGGACCTGGGGGTCCTGGTGGACAGCAGGATGACCATGAGCCAGCACTGTGCCCTTGTGGCCAAGAAGGCCAATGGAATCCTGGGGTGTATTAGAAGGGGTGTGGTTAGTAGGTCAAGAGAGGTTCTCCTCCCCCTGTATTCTGCCCTGGTGAGACTGCGTCTGGAATATTGTGTCCAGTTCTGGGCCCCTCAGTTACAGAAGGACAGGGAACTGCTTGAGAGAGTCCATCACAGAGCCACAAAGATGATGAAGGGAGTGGAGCATCTCCCTTATGAGGAAAGGCTGAGGGAGCTGGGTCTCTTTAGCTTGGAGAAGAGGAGACTGAGGGGTGACTTTATTAATGTTTATAAATATGTAAAGGGTGAGTGTCAGGAGGATGGAGCCAGGCTCTTGTCAGTGACATCCAGTGATAGGACAAGGGGCAACAAGTGCAAGCTGGAACATAGGAGGTTCCACATAAATATGAGAAGAAACTTCTTCACAGTGAGGGTGACAGAGCACTGGAACAGGCTGCCCAGGGAGGTTGTGGAATCTCCTTCTCTGGAGATGTTTAAAACCTGCCTGGATGGGTTCCTGTGTGACCTGATCTAGGTGATCCTGCTCCGGCAGGGGGATTGGACTAGGTGATCTTTTGAGGTCCCTTTCAATCCCTAACACTGTGATTCTGTGACCTTAGCTGAACCTGAGATGAATCAAGGCATTTGGGCTGGCAAGTGCCCCCGAACAAAGACAACTGCAGGCTTCTGGGCAGCTCTACTTGGGGAAATTTAGCTGCAAATGAGTTCTGATTCCAATTCTGGATCTTCACACTACTGCTGACTCAGTTCAATTTGTGTAGACACTGTAAATTCTGAACAAATTTGGTGGCAGGAAGAGAGTGGTTGGGCTATATATAAAAACCAGTGTTTGCAGTCTGACGTAGATGTATATATAGAGTGTCTGTGTTATTCTAAACAGAGATTTTAAGATTTTTATAGACAGATTCCCTAAACCCATGACATGAGAATATCTATTGACTAGCAGGGATTTTCAATGATGAATTGCAACGTCTGTGTGAAACAGAGAGACTCTAACAGAAACAAAATTCTAATCTCAACCTTGTATTGCCTTTTTTTATTGCAATTGTTTTTCACTACTTTTTAAAAATTTGTAGAGAATTAAACTATATTTGGAATACCTGAAGTTTAGGAGGCGAAGAGTGTTTCAGTTCATTGCTGAAGAGAGAATGTAAAATACAGGTTGCTAGTTCAAACTGCTAAAACAGGTTTGTGTGGGTTTTTTAAATTAAATTCTTTTCTAGTGACAGTAGAGATTTCCATTATATTATTGAAGCAGAACTTGGTGTTGAGGTTGGAATCCTTTGCCAACAAAATGATAAATATTTTCTTTGGGTTAGAATAATTTTCATGTTAAAAACATAGAAACCAAATCTCAGTTGGTTCGTTGCTGTCACTTTGAGTCTCCAGATGAGTAAGATAAGCACATTTGGAGAATCACAGTTAAATCTAGTATGTGATAAATCTTGTTTTTCAGCAACTTCTCTGTGGTCACAGAAGGTGCAGTGTAGTTTGTGGACTTCTACTGTTACATACACCATTGCTTCTAAATCTCTTACAGTAAAGCTTAGCATCTGTTTTGTGATTTGATGAATGGCTTTGATCTGTTATTTTAATTGCTTCCTAGTAAGACACTAATGACCTTTTTTGTTCCAATAAACACTGTTTTGCTTAGTTGTAAATTAAATGTAACTAAACACTTGGAGCTTTATTACTTGTTTCAGTTTGATGACTTGTCAGGCAATGTGTTAACTCCATATGCAAAAACTTCTGGAATCATATCTTTGGCTGCATTAGGGGACAAAAATCCCAGTAATATCCTAAATGCATAATATAAAATATGGATAGCTTTTACTTTCACATAATTACCAGGTACATAACTGGGATCCAGTTACTGAATAAAGCAGATATAGATATATTCTCTCATTTATTAATTCCTTTAAAAATAGACAATGTGAACATTTCTTATAAACTTGAAGAGTCAGGGAAGAGCTAATCCAAAAATTTATGTATTATCTTTGACTAGATCCCAAGTAGCAAACAGACTGAAGTTTTTTTACTGTATTGACTTCATGGTAAAATAAGAAAAGAACTGATAGGAAGCAAAAAGAAGAGGGCATGTCCAGATGAGTAAAGAAACCTACAAAACAGATTTGGAACAGCTGAACTTTTGAGTACCATTTGCTGTGATTCGTAGAGTGATTGTGTACTGTGGACAGAGATTCTCTCAGGGCTGTCATAGAAGGGAAATTCTTAAAACATTTTGCATACTGACCTAAGAAGCATATAACGAAAGCCAGTTCTGCATTGTCAGCTCATAATACTACCGTTTTGCTCAAAGCTGCTATGAAATCGTTAAGGATCCTTTGGGGACAAAGGCACACAGATTTTACTGTTTATAATATGTTTTGTTCCATCTCATATTAATAATCCACCCAGATGTCCAGTGTAGGGTGCTGCTTGAAATTCAGGCAGATCCAAGTCTGGGCTGCATGTGCTGACCTTATTGCCAGCTGTATGTTTCTGCCTCTTCTCTAGTGCCATTCTATTTGTTGTCATGCCATGGCTTGGACTGGGAAACGATCTGGCTGAAAACTATCCCAGCAAACAAGAGATGCTCATTGCATAGCCTGCTAGGCGCAGTTATAGGATTGTCTGTCTGGCAGTGGTCCACAGTTAGATCAATTTAAATTGATCATCAAACCACACCCTTAGAGCCTGAAAGGCTAAAAGTAATGTGAGCTACTCAGGGAGATGGTCTGCTATTTGAGATTTGAAGCTGATAATAGGTCTCTTGAAAGAGTGCATTAACAGAGTTTGTTGCCCTTGAGGTACAAGTGCTGACTGCAGTTTTGCTCAAAGAAGATTAATCAGAGGTTCAGAAGGCATTAGCAGTAGCTAAGAAATGCAGTTCATCCAAAAGCAGTTTTGAAGCTTTGTCTTCAGCCTACCAAGGTCTTGTAAAGTGAAACAGGATCCCTATCCGTGCATTTAGGAGCGTAAAAGCCAACTCTGCTTCCAGAGGAAGATGGAGCAAGCTACAAGATTAGAAAAGGTGCTATGTTAGCAGGCATAAGGATATCCTGTGATGACAGGGAAAAAGAGATTTTGAACAGTAACTTTACATTCACCTGCCATGGTTTTTTAGTCTCAAGGAAAGGATACTGTTTCAGTAGATTAACTGCTGTTGCAGTCTTTGACTATTCGTATACCTTCTTGCTTCCCCAAAATGACAGGAACTCATTTTATTGAACTAAAAATGGCTAACATTTTTCCTTCTTGCAGAATGTGTCATGTTTATATTTCTGTTGATCTTTTGATGCAGAATATGTGCTATCATCCCTAATGTCTAGCTGTGATAGCTTCTAAAATACTCATAGAGGACTAGGAAAATTGCCAGTCTCAACTCAGCTGAATTCTCATATCTTATTCTTCAGCTGTATTAAACAAACAAGCTAAACTATATATCTCTGTCGTAACTCAAAAAACTGCCTTTTCCTCTGGGCTGCTTATTTTGGACTTCATAAGAGTTTTCCTGTGTGCTGAAAGGTGAGTGGGCCTGTCTTTCTCTGGGACTTACAGGTCCATGAATTCAGTGGCTTCTCCAACATACCTAATTAGGAACCTCAGGAAGTTGTTCACAGAGCAAATTTCTAAATCAGCATTCTCCAGAGAACTCCACTGTTTCTTTTGGCAAAAAAGAAAAATAGGCTAATGCTGCAGTGTTGCAGAAGGCACAGTGTGAGCTGTTGCCTGAGAAGGAAATGCTGAGAATTCAGGAGCTGGCTGGTTGGGAAATGGACACAATCCTAATGCTGCTTCAGGGAGAAAATAAGAGTGAAGTACAAATCTGTACAAGCTGTGAGTGAGAAAACATTCAGGTCCAAGCAAGGAGAATACAAGCACATTATAGACATTCTGGCTACATTACAATTTAAGGGAAGGACTTCTTTTTTTTTTTTGTTAAGTGAAAGAAGGGATGGTTAAAGAAAAACATGGCTAAATATTTCAGCCATAATGATCTGTTTCAAGATCTCTCCCAGCTTGTAATGATGAGAAGAAGAGTAAAAGCTGGAAGCACAGTAGAGATCTATTTATATTCTTGCAGTTTATTATTACACGGCTGGTAAAGTTTAAAGAGCAAGTTACTTGGTGATGCTATGAATCCATTTTAATTAAAAAGAAATTTTATCTTCTCTCTTTTTGCTGTTTTCCAGATTTACTATCCGTTTGCCTATTGTTACTTTAATTTAATTATAGTTGATACAATGTGTAATTTGTTTTTTTTAAATATTCTGGCTTTATATTTTATATTGATGTATATTTTATGTTGATGGCAGATGTTAAACATTTCTGCAGTGGTTTTTCTTACACCTTACTGCTAATTTTGAGATTTCTCTGGTTTTAATTTATTCATTCATTTGTAGTTCCTATTCCAGCCGTAGATTGTGTTCAGACTTACCTTATGATCTCTCTTGCCTCAGTCTTGTTCAGTCATCTTGCTTCATTTTGGATTATTCCCTGTCATAAAGTAGGCACAGCCTGCTCTTTTGCATTCATTGAGCAAAACCTCTTCTATCTTCCAAATCCTGATGTTTCTTTCTTGTGTTACGCATCCAAGCTCACTGAGCATGATGTTCACAACTATCGCCACAAGCTCCTCTCCTGGTAATACAACCTCCATCCGTCCTGGGTTACCTCCAGCTTGGCGGCCAGCTCTTTTGCTTGACTGAAATTGCTTGTGTTAGAATCTCAGTTGAGTTTTCCTAGAGGTATGTTGGAGTTTTTGCTCTCACATTGATCTTATAGCTGCTTGTGATATTTAGAGTCGTTCATCTTAAAATCTTGTATTGGGTTTGCTTTCAGACACTCTCCTCCCTGGCCACTCCTTCAGTGTAACTGTAGGTGGGTTTTTTCTTTCCTCTGAATCCATGGGGATTTCATCACTTGAAAGTTTTTGACAATTGAAGTTTTACATGGAATGAGGAATGGAATCAGTCTTGTGATCTGCTGTGATGTGCAGTATGGAGTTACTCAAATACTGCCCTGATACACCTCTCTCCTCTTCTTCTAGATCTTATGGATCTGATCTGTCATTTGGATATCAGTGACTTATTGAATACTCTGTTGCTGGTGCATGCCCTGCCAGCCCGGCATTTCGTCTTGTTTTGCTGACACTTACAGTCTTGTATGTGCTGCTGGTTTTCTGAAACATTATGTGTGATAGTCAAAATAGGAGGTACATTGTGGTGTGGGAGAAGCAGAATTGGGGCCTGGTTAGAGCATGTGAAAACTCCTGCAATGCAGAACTGAAATAATTGCCACAAAACCATGTGTAGTATACCCAGATGTGGCTGACTCATGACTAGCTCTGATGCCTCATTATTTCAAGCATTTTGTCTCATCTCTGCTCTTGTGTTTAGAGGGAGGTGCTAATGCAGTTGGCAGCTGGCCAGGCAGCAGCTGAGGTAAACCCCATTCATCTTCCCATGGAGGAGCTTTCTTAAGTTGGTATGCAGCTAGGTAGAGCTCCTTGAGGCTGCTGGTGCTGCTCCAAGGACAGTTTTTCCTCAGCATTTCCTAACTACTTATTTTCTGGTCAGAGAGTGTAACACACAAATAACAGCTGCTATTTCTGTAGTGTTTGTGTGGAGGGAAGGATTAATAATCGTGCTAATTGATATTGACTCCTGCTCATGCTGATTGTTGCTGGGCTGGCACATTGGTTGGGGGCAGTGGCCAGGTTGGTCCCCTTGTAGCAGGCAGGCACCTGCCCAGCAGTGAGGTGTTACTGAGCTGCCTGAGAGGCATGGGGCCAGCTCCAGTGGGGACTCCTCAGGGCTGGTGGGGCAGCTGAGACCAGTGCCATTACCCCAGCCAAGGAGCAGGCCAGGCCTGGGATATCCTGGAGTCCATCAGGTAAGTTCATGTTGATGATGCAGGTCTGAAGGCAAGCTGGGAAACCATTCTGCAGGTCAGGATTAGAGCTGAGCCTCAGCCAGGTAACCAGGGTTAGGCACAGCCCCAAAATCATAAGGCAGGTCCATGGTGATGGGACAGGTCCAAGATCAAGGTGGGATATCAGCCCACAGATGAGGATCAATGGGGTCTGCGGAAAGAGAGAGAGACACTGCTTCAGCTGAAGGCCCTGGGCTGAGTTGAAATGTGGCCCTGGATCCATGGGCAGAGGTTGTGGTGGGGGAGGCCTGATGCTGCTGGTCAGGGCCATTAAAGGTCTGTGAGTACCTCAGGGCCCTGCAAGGGGCAGCTGGACAGAGAAGCCCAATGGCTGTCGATGTGGGAAGGGGGGTTCTCCTCAGCCCCTGCTGAAAGCAGGACCATTTTGGTGGCACTGTTCAGGTGGGCTGGAGGACAAACAGCACCAAAACAAAGCAAATGGATTCATTTTCTCCCCTCTGCTTATTCTTAAGCAGATGGGAAACATTCTGGCCAACAAAATTAATGAGTGTGATGAGAAGTTGGCACATATGGATACATAGAGAGAAATGGTTTAGCAAATTTCTTACAGTCTTTGAAAAGAATTCATCATGTCTTTGTTTAGAAAAATCAGACTCTGTGCTCTTCGTTCCCACCTCAAATACTTTAGCCTTAATTATGTGATGTAAGAAGTACTACTTTCAGTGATGCTATGAATTACATTAATTTCTTTTCTAAGCCCACATATTTACTTAACATTTGAGGAATGGGTAATGAATAAATATCTTTATCACATATTGCACAAATGAAAAAAGGAAAAAAAGCCCTCCAGCTTGAAACTTTTACTTGTCAGTTGCCAGCTTTTGCTACAAATATATTTAGCTATTTTGTAAGCAAAGGTGAAGCTTTTCCTAAGTACTGGGCTACAAGGGGTTTTATTGTCTTGTTTTTCTCTTGCCTCTGTTACTATATCATATCACCCTCTTCTCACCTTTTTCCTCGGTTCCTGAGCAATGAACAGAGAACCCAGGTCACTGGTGCTTTGACTTCTGAGAAGCTGTATTTTGTTATTTTTCTTAGTGCCAAGTATGTGGTTTATTCTATTTCTTAATTAAAAGCTCTTTGCTCGTCTTCCTTTTGTCATGGAAGAAAATTTCCTTTCTTGTCGCTCTCAATGCCTTTATTTCCAACATGCATGTTACATGACCTGGAAGAAAAATTAATTCTGTGCTGAATTGCTGTAGTACAGAAGGGCATTAAAGAAGTATTGAAAACAGAGTGGTGGGATTTCATAGCTGTTGAAAAATGTCCACTGAAAACCTCTGGTTTTCTTAGGGTACTATGTGTATCCCTTAAGAGGTGCTTTTCTGACCATTGTGCCACTTGAAGAGGTAGTGGAGCCTATGTGCAATAGCTGCAAATTGGCCAGTTGAGTGCCAATGCATTTCTCAGGTACCTTCATGCTGTTCTTCCTAATAGTCTCAAAGGAAGTCTCTAAATGGATGGGAGTTTAGGCTGATACACTCCACAAATTATGCTCTAGACATGGGGTAAATTATGGTAAAACAGCATCAAAATAAACACTACATTCACATTATTTTTGTCCTATTTTTGTCCCACATTTAAGGAAATGGTTACCTGAAGCATACTAAACAGTGTTTGCTCTCAGTATCAGACTTCAATGCAATTACCTGTGTGAACTTCTGCAGAATAACAGGGAGTGTCTCAAGAACAGACCTGAATCAAATTGCTTTCAGTATAGTACAGTGTAAGAAAAATCCTGGCATTGTCCTTCTGGGTCACTGTATGTCAAATATCACTTTTTCTCTTAAATTATCCTCAATTGTGAAATCAGCTGTATTGTAATGGCTTGGTGTTAAGGAATTCTGTGATTTTAAAGGAAAGTGTAGTTGAGTTTTCATGCCTTTTAGCACCTATGGGGCTTTGATGATCAGTGCACTAGTGAGAACAGTGAGGTCATGAGCATCTTAAAAGGGCCAAGAAAACTGAAAATCGCAATTCCAGGGTTATAGATTTTGGGGTTTTTTTCTTGTTTATTTTTTGAGTGGGGTTGAGTGTGGGGGGGAGTGTTTGATTGTTGTTGGAGTTGTTTTTTTTTTGTTAAATGTGAAAAATGAAAGACAGGGATCTGGATTACAGAGTTACAGAGGAATAATGTTAACTATGTTTGAAGGCAGTGATGATCAGTTGCCAAATGAAATCCTCATTTCTTGGTATGGATCTTATTACACTATGGTTATTACATTGACATGGTACTGATTCCTCAAGAAGAACAAAAGAACTACAGAAACCACCAAAAATCTGTTTTTGTTTGTCTTCCTTAGCCAAACTCTCTGTCTCTCCAAAAAGACAGCTGAACTGATTTTTTTCTAATTAAAATATAAATCCCTTTTGGAATGAGCTTGTTTGCTGCATTTTTGCCAGGAAGACATTTTCATAATGGAGTTTTAATTGTAAATCTCTGAAAACAGGACTGTACAATAAGGTTGCTGCCAGTAGTCTCACAACAGAGTTGCCCGTGTGATCTGTGATCGATGCTGTATGATTCAGTCTGTTCTCCCCTCTTCCTGCCTCTCCCCGAGTCTGGCAGGCCAAAACAGAAATAGCCCTTCATCACATTTTGCTGTAGGGCTGACTATATTAAGAAAACTGCCTTATGCAAAGCCTTGAGACTTTGCAGACCTATTAGACTATAGCATGGAATATCGTTTGGAAAAAAAATGGGCTTACTGTGTCTGGATACTAAGCTAATCAATCCAGTATGACTATTTCATATGGTTAAGCCCATTACAACTCTGACCTCTTTCATCTTTGTTGAGGATATAGGGTATCATTAATGTTACCAGCTGCATTATTTTCTCCTAATATCAACGACAGAGAAAAAAAAAACCCAATTCTCTTGTTTTCCACTTAGATAGCTCTAGTATTGCCAAACAAATGTGAAACAGGCTTTTACAATAATAGTATTCTCCCAAATGCCCTGTTAATTTTCAGTAAACCAAAATAAAATGTGTTATTGTTTATTAAGACAGTGTGACCCATATGGATTCCAGATGATAAAGTTGCAATAAAATACTGCAATTAGATTCAAGTAACTTGAGTTTCTTTCAGTTCACATGTTTATGTGTAGCTCAGGACAAGAATGGTCATTTAAGTCATGTCAGTGACTGGATTTTACTTAACAATGGTGATAGTTCTTTCTGCTTGCATGCAACTTTTCACTTGAAACTACCCAAGGATTCTTGAGCCATCTGGGAATAACTTTAATGCAAGAGTGTTGTAGGCACATTGATCTAACTGTATGTTGCAACCTATGCATTCTGGCTTCGAATAAGGATTTAGGGGCTTTATAGGCTATGACTTCTGAGGAAGTTGCATCTTAAGATAGCTCCTAATGCCTATTTTGTATTGGTTATACCACAATATATTGATGATTTGAACCTTGATAGCTAGATTTTTCTGGTAAAATGAGTATGAAAAATATGCAGAACTTTCTGCTAGTTGGCATCTAAATAAACATTTCCTCTTGTTATATTTGCTGTGTTATATCACAGTGTTGTAGGTCTGTTTAGTTTTCAAGAATTGTCATTTTCAAAAATGGTGAAAGTGATTCAGGTATTTCACTTACAGAAGGAGGGTTATTTCAGATTCATAACTGAACTTTTAAATACATATTTTCATACAATAGTATACTATAATCATAACGTCGTCTGTAGTCTATCTTTGTATTAACAGTCTGAAACACTGAAAAAGTTACATCTTAGGGACAAAACAGGAGCTGAAGAAATATCTTCTTTTTCCCTGACAATTTTCAGTAACTAATAGTTGTGAATATTCATGATAATTTTAAAATTCACATGTATTACATGAAGATTATTCCTGAATATTTATACATATGTACAGTATTTGTAATTCACTTACAGTGTCATGAAACAGTATGCATTCGAACTGAACTATATGGTCTCTGTAATGCAAATTAGATAGAATATACGTCATCAGATGGTCTTTCAGTGTAACTAATGAATAATAATGCCCTTCTGGACAATATACATCTGAAGATGTTAATCAAAGAAGAATTCTTTCTGTTTTCTCAATGACAGTTTGGGCAAATTTTACACCAGATCTTATTACATACTATACAAACTTTAAAATATCAGCTACTACCATTAAAGATCTTTGCTGCGTGCCGGGAGCATTACAGTGCCACATGTGCACTAACTTGTTCTCTGCACAAACCTTTCCTAACATTTTTGTGTTATCTTTGCTTTCTCGTTTCTGTATTAGTACAGTGATAATTTGAGTAACTTTGATAACTCAGTTGTAAGTTGCAATCCTGTGCTCATTCTCAGCTGTTTTCCTTTCTCATGTCACCAAGGCCAATAAGACATAATATCTAATATTATGTTCTTTACAGTCTTATCTGCATAGCCACAGAAGAATTGTGTGGTCAATATCTGGCTTGAATTTGTCATGGACTTGTTTGTCATTTATATTGCAGTTTTGTCTCCTGGGTATTCATGCTATCTGATATTCATAAATAATATCTTTCACATTCAGTGACTTCCAAAAATTGACTACGTTATCCTCTGCACTTTTCTTTAGCAGTACTTTCCTGTAGTCCTTTAAAACATCTGAGTGAGATATTTGATGGAACATAACTGAATTTGTTCAAAGCAGAACTAAAACACCAAGAGTGAAAAGTGTGTGGACAGTAGGTCATTCTTTGGATAAAGATGAACATTGTAATGAAGAAAATAATGTTTTACTGAATTCTTTGCATCAAAAAATGAACTGGCATGATTGAGGTGGTGTACCTAAGAGGCTGCTAATCAACTGTGCTGTGTCACAGGTTAACTGTGCTGATTTCTTGTAATGCCAACACACTGTGGTTAATAAAGTCGCCTGTTAAAAATAAATAGGCATTTTATACTACTTCACCATTGCAGCTTGGTTTGTCTTAGCAATGACACAACTTGTGTTGTGATCCCTGTGTTGCTTACTCCTATACATGGCATTTTAGAGTCTCATTCTGCAACAAGTGTATTGTGTAGGCTGCTCACCAAAACAATTAATAAAATTAGCCCCGTAAACTTGAGCAAAGTATGGTTTGTGCATGTCAACAATGTGACGACGTTCTGCTTGGAATGTTTTAGTTGCATCAGAGACAGTTTCATGCTGAATTTCCAAGCCTAGAGATTTTACAAAATCTGAAGTGCATAGGCTTGACCTTCTCTGCACCAATTTGTTCACTGTTTGATAACTATCACTTCCACTATTAGCATTAAAAATGAAAATAAATGAAATTTTGCTCAAGGAAGCTAGAGCAGCTAAGGTTCAGATATATCATGCACCATGTTTGAATTTCTGCATTTTACTTATGCATTTGTAGGCTTCCTCACAGACCTTCTGAGAACCTGCTTTGGCACAACACACATTAATTCTCTGCTTTGGTTTCCTAAACTGTTTGTTCATCCATTTCTGATCCTATTTGGCAAATTACTGTTTAGAGGCTAGTAGAGTCTGGAGAAGATTGTTTTCTTTATGTAGTTCTTGCATATTTCATGATTTCCTGTCTAAATTCCAGTATGTTTTGTGACAACCAGGTGGTTTAGATCAGTTAGGGATAGTTTTACTGCAGAAAGGGTACGTGTTACCTTTGGATTGGTGAAGATGATGTGGCTGGTATTTTCTTCAGGGAAGATGTGCTCTCTGAGTGCTTGCTTATGTAACACGTTTTGTTTTTTCTCAGTTCTTGTTTGAAGAGATAATTAGACTGCAATAAGTATTTAGTTGGCACTATGCCTTTGTTTTGTTTCTCAGAGACTGTTGATGTAAAAGTAGCCATGAGTAGCTATTTTGATGGAGGGGAGTGAACACTAATTGTTCATTTGTGATATAGATCAGTGAGGGAGTCTTCATTTTAGTCCCAATGACAGAGATGCTATCCACATATCCTAGGTACACAAGAGATTGTTTGGTACAATCATCTGGATTCTTTTTCTTGCAATGCTCATGGGTAGAATGGAGTTTTGAGGCTTATGCTTTTACGTAATGTTTAGAGGAAATGCAGGCAGCTGAAGGTAATGTTTTGGTTGAAGGTAAAGTGTATGGTTTTGATAATGCATTGAGGCTAGAAGTCAATATTGGCTTTGTTCTTGTAGGTACTTAAGGCTAGCTGTCATGTGGGATGACACTGTGCAGAATGGTGTCCATGGAGACAGGGACAGTGTTGTTCGAAGGTGGATTATGTTGTTTAGTTTGTAAAGTGAGTACATCTTTCTTCATATCTTACTTATACAGTGCCTTGCTTGGAGGAAATTCTTCATGGTGGAATGCATTAGTTTTTATAGCCTCTTTCATTTGGAGTCCACAACAGGGTTTAAAGAAAATTAATCTTTCCTCTTGAAACTCACCTCCATTTTTGTTATGCAGGAGATAGTTTTGCTATTCCCTTTGAAAAATAGATCATTTTTTACTTCCTTACGAATGCAGTGTCACAGTAAGCTTTTTGACCTGGAACCACACTGCTGAGGAGTGATCACTCATTTTCCGAGCTCGATGCTCCTACTGCTCCCCTGCATTTGCTGTACTGGTCATGTTACTGCTGAGTGGGCTGGATCATAACCTACTGATCTGTCAGAGAAATTACTGGGACAAAAAAAAAGGAAAAATTATTTTCAGCAGGTTTCACTGATGTTTTGGCCATAAGCAATGGAGCTTACACAAGGCAAGGGACAGGAAGAGGTGGGGGTGGCAGTTTGGGCCCGTTGGAAGCCCATACATAGATTGACGTAAGCATCTTGTGAAATTGCAGGGTTGGTGTGCTTTATTTCTAGCATTGAACAATATATTTCATATTAATATTTGTGTTAACAAGCACACATTTTGCACAAATATAAATGGCATAATTTCCTGTATCTCATTATGTGCTCTTTATTTAAATGAGACATAAGAGTTTTAGAATGACAGTGGCCTTGACATCCTCCAGTTTTTCTTTTAATTTTACCCTACCTACCTCAGAAAGGAATTTCACAATTGGTTTTATTACATATTAATTAGTTGCATATTGTATCTCAAACATTTAAAGAAACAAATAATCTGCACAGAGCAGAAACTCAAGGCATGAACAGAAACATTACTATTCTTCTCCTATGTGCCCAAAGAACTTCACTGATGAAAATTTCTGTTTCAGTCAAGCAAAACTGCTTTTTCTGCTTTTATAAATAAAGCAGAACTTAGAGAAGGATTATTATGTGCTCAGAAGCAAATGTGAAACAAATAGACTGTCAACATGAGCAATGTATACCAGATACTGAAGGAAGGGCCTTGCGGCCTCCCAGATTAGGCAATTTTATTAATGTGATGGTGCACAAGAACCACAAAACTAATGGGTGTTTGTGTTCCTTGCCTGGTAATTAAGAGTAAAAAATGAGTTCACAGCCTGCTAGTAGTTTATTTCCAATCTTAATGACTAATTTCATATGGCTTTACTAAGATTTAACTAGCAAAAGCCTATTAGTATGCCTATAGACAGGGTTTCATATACATTATTTGGGCATTCTGGCAGTGGTGGAACAACTGACAAAATCACAAGCCATGTCTGTATCTCAGTGCTATAACTGCTGATGAAATATGTGATGGCAAAAAACCTGACAAACTGGGAAATAAGCATGATGAGGGCAATCATCTGGAGTTGTCTGTATCATTTACTAGTGTAATCCTCTAAAGCAAATTGCACATTAATTTCAACTGATGCTGTTTATAGCTAGGAACAAGGTGAAAGAATGGAGAACAATGATCTGAAAACTGGGCCTTCTCTGATGGAGGAGATTGTTACTGTGGATGAACATCTGATTGTGAGCCCGCAGATGAGTACTGAGGTAGAGAGGCTAATGTCATCCCTAGAAATACGAGCTGGAAATAGAGAGGGTTTTTTAATCTCTGTAAAATGGTATTAGTAGACTACTGTATACAGTTTCGATATCACTTATTTAAAAGATGTATAAAGATAGGAGATGATACAGAACAGAACTACTAAGACTATACCAGTAGTGAAGAAAATGCCTATGATGAGAGCTGTAGAAAGCCTAATGCGTATAATTTTGTTTTAAAAGAGATTTAGGAATGGCTCAGTGTGCAGAAGAAAGTAGAACATTGTAAAGGTTTATCTAGGGTGATGGACTGGAAGCTGAAGTGAAGCAAATGTTAAATGACACTGTACCATGAAACTACTTACTAAATGGAGTGAGATCTCTATGCTTCATGTGATCAGATGCTTTCTTGGGAAGGTGTTGTCTAGCAAAATATAAATTATTATGCTCAATGTAAAAGTTACTGGACAAAACTGAAATGACTATTGTAATGATACAACTCAAAGTGATCTATAATATAAAATAGATAACTAAGTGCCCACTCTGGATGTTTACTCTATGACTTTGAGATCCTGGACTACATACTCCTTTGCCTTGCATCACACAGTTATTTTTACCGAACGAATTCACTATTCTTATTTCCTCTCTGAGTAACCCATAGAGCTTTCCTGCTAGTGGCCAGCTGATACATTAACTGAGTGGCAGAGATGATGGTGGATCTCAGTCTCAAAGACATATGAAAATTAAATATAGTTAAACATTACGAGTTGTCCTATAATGTAGAGTGAATATGTTTAGAAATAGTAACCTGTCTCGGGAAGGATGAGGGTTGTCTCCATAGAGACTGTGAACAGTGATTTCACAGGACATTCTGACCTCCCACCTTTTTCTGTCTGACGTGGTAGATGGATACTGTTTCTGGGGAGGATACAAGACTAAACATTTCCCTTGCATCCGTGTTATTTGGTCAGTTGTGTACGGGTCTGTTTCTCTGGACTGGATGGATCTTTATTTGTGTGTCACTTCTATTCATTGTAGTTCATTTTGTATTCCTAGAGGCCGTGAATTCCCAAAAAGTGTATTAATACATTTTGTGAATAGATGTTTATAACAAAATTAATAATATGTAATTTACTGCTCATTGTTTCATATCTATACACTGGATAGTGATATATTTCTCTAACAAATGTATCAGAGAAAATACTTCACTTTGTAATTTCAGCAAATCAACATTTGTAAGTCTGGTAGCATTTTCAGTGGAAGTCTCTTGAGTATTTTCAGGGATTCTACCTGTTGTTGGAAGAATCACTTAGAGACTTAATAAACGGAACCTTTTCAAACAGTGTATAAAATTCAGAAATTAATTTCTTCTGAATATAGACTTTGACTTCTTTTGTACATGTGAGCTTTCAGAATGAAATAAAAATAAAGTACATTTCCCTTTCATTCTGCATCTTTCCAGTAATTTGGGGGTTTTGTTTTTCAAAATTTGTAGTTTTAAAGCTCTAAAATTTGCGACTAGCCAATATTATTATTTAACGAAATCTGTGGGAAGAACACAATCCACCAACATGAGAATGACAGTTTTTATACTGCTATAGAAGTCAAGCTTGACTTTATTTTTTAAATATGAAACCATACTAATTTAAATAAAAATAGAAAACTGATAATTTTTTGATACACAGATCTATTGAAGTTCAGTGGATGTCCTTACAGTTAGCAAGTTATTCTATTTAAAAAAAATCTTTAGATAGATTTTGACAAAACAGATGGGGTCTGAAAAGCCAATTATATGCTTTTAGATTAATAGGACAGAGAGTTGTCTGGCCAAGTGTCATGGTTAAGAGTGAAGGAGCTACTACATTTTATTGTTGAGTGTAAAGCCTAAAATTTGTGTAGTGGAGCCTGTCTTGCTGTGCTAACTCTTTGTGTAACTCAGTAAAAACTGCTTTGGTTACATTTAACTAACTGGGGGCCTGATTATGCACCATTCCAGTGTTTGGAATGGCTTGGGAAAGTATATGCATGATGTGAAACCTCTTGAAAGTGTTTCTGGTCTTTCTGTGTGTTTCAGATTATGGATGCCCACAAAGCCCCCTGAATACTCAAATTCCTTCAACTTCTGCTTTTTGTTTATTTTTGTTTTTCAGAGAATAACAGAAATATAGTCCTCAACTACTCTCAGTGCAGCTGAGTTTTGTGCAAAAGGGACGAGCACAACCAGGAGCAAGTGATGAACCTCGCCCTGGCAAAACTACCCTTTGAATCAGGGTATCTCCCTGCCACATGTGGCTTAAAAGGTAGCTTATCTGAAAACTTCAACTAAAATTTATAGTTTTATCTATCTGATTGTTACTGCCTACCATATGACCCCTATTTATTTTTTTTCTGTGGTGTAGTGTCATGCTCAATAGTCACTCACGATGTGCAGCCCAGATTCAGTTTTCCTTCAAGTTACTGTGTCATTAAAACTTTAATATGTTAAACTTTATCAAATCTGCTATGAAAAGAAAACATTTTCCAAGATTAAAACTAATCTCCAAGTATGGATATAGCGTGTATGTAACTGTTTACAATGCACATACCAGTAGACTCGCTTGTTTTAGTTGTACTAATTCAATGTCAAGGGTTTGCTAGTTTGCTATTTAAAGAACTCCTTCAATAGCAAGATTCTTAGAATATTTGATGCCTGCATGCTCTTGCTCTCAGTTTCACTTCCCAAGTGGTGCTACTAAGTACTGACAACAGTGAGTGCTGATAAATTTCAGCTTTATATTAAAGTGGCGACTAAGAAGTTTGTGGAAGTATTTTGTTATGTGCTATATAATTTTTTCCATTATAAATTGAGTTAAAATTTGCCTTTTTTCTTTTATTCTTGTGGTTATATTTCTTAGGCTTTGTGTTGAGTGTGCCACCCTACAAGAGTGAAATTTTTAGATTTTGATCCAACAATTGATTTATCACTGAAGATTGATTCTCATTCAAACTTGCACAAAAAAAAAAAAAAAAGCAAGTGGTTGCAAAGGACACTTTTTGTGTCTTTGGCTCATTTAGGTTACTCTTATGTCTTTTGATTTCCAGATACAAAAAATAACTTAGAAAGAATCAAGAGGGGGTAATTTTATTTAAAAATAAACCTAGGAGTTAAAATTAAGAGTTGTTTGTTTGTTCCTGTTTGTTCATAGATTTGGCCTAAGTAGTCACCTCTCTGTCTTAAAATCTGTGAGGATGTGATGACAATTCCGTAACAGTGAGTTTCAGAAACAATGTAATAGTTGAAATATGGAAAGAAAAGATAATTTTAACATATATTCTTTTTATTTTCATTAATTGTATCATTAGAATGTGCTGAGTTGTAATAAAAAGAAAGATAGAATTTCAGGAATTGTCACATTATTGTAAAAAATACAGAGGGAAGGCATTAGAAAAATGCCTAAATATCTTTTCTTTCAGATTCATTCAGAATTTGAAAAATAGTGTTAACATTTGCCTTCCTTACCCACTTTAAAGAACAGCTTCTCCTTCAAGTAGCTATTAATTTCACTGGTACTATTTACAAAGACTAGAGGCAGAAAAGTTGATGTATGTTGCTATTCTTTTGCCTGCCTCCAAAACTAGTGTTGAATTATATGTCGCTTCCAAAAATTAATTAAATATTTCTTAGAGACATAGGAGATAATCTTGCATTGTGCCATACCTTGTGATGCTCTTATTAGAGCATAGATGCTTGCATGCTTAGACTTAGCAAAACTAATAAATATGAAATGTCTTAAAACAATTTCCTCTAGAGTCTTTGAATGAAATCTCCTTATTATTGCTTAAATACATTGCTAGTATAAAGCTTTGCATTCATATAATTTTTTTCAAATACCTCTAGGTTTTTTTAACCAAAAATTATCTTCAAGGTCACCGTCTTTTCTGAAGTATTCTGTCCACTGAGTGAATTTCCTTGTACAGTTCATTGAGAGATATTCTGATCTGCTTTTTGTATCCAGATGTAGCTTAATTATTTAAACATAAAGACATATGCTGAGATTTAGGAAGGGCTCCTTTCTGAACTCAGTATTATCATTATGTGCCAATTTAAAAGTATCAGTGATCAACTGGAGATCTTTGTTGCCCTTCAGTTAAAACATACATGATGTGTGGGATACAGTAAACCAAATGTAATAATTAGGAGAATAATTCAACTGTTTGTACTCCATGCTATTTGCTACTGTGTGACCATTGAAGAAAAAGTAAAGCCAACTAGGATTGCATAGTCCCATAAAAATTGTACTTGGCTTGAAAATACAGTACCATTCACATTAAACATATCAGTGAGAAAATTACATAGGGGCAAGTAAACTGCACCAACAATTAAGCAGAGGAAACAGATTCAAACAATGTAACAGAGGAAATGGAACACAGTTGAAGAAAAGATTTGTCACCATCATGACAAAGGAAAACGTCATGAATAGTTTTGTTTGGAATCACTATAACAGGAATTACAATAAAGATGAGAAGAAAAGGTATTTAATGAATATAATATATAATGGCAAGAAAAAAAATCTTTGAAACATAAATATTTGATACATAGACTGGCTTTAATGGTAATGTACAACCAGTTAAAATATTTTAACACATTCTCACACCATGTTATCTAATGATACTACAAAGTTCTGAGTATATCCTGCTTGTGTGCTGGACTGCAGTTCAAGTCTGTGTTATTGTTGTTGTGATGATTTGCTATGGGTTAAGATGTCTACCATTCACTTAAGTTTTCTGTGGTCTTTTCAGGTTACAGCACACAGGGACCTGGTTATTTCTGCTTATGTTTAGCAAAATTCTTAGAGAATGTTCAGTCTTGCTGTGCTCTGCTTTTGTTTTAAGAAGACACTCATGACTGAAGAGACTTTTGCGTCTGAGTCTCCAAGTCAGCCTGGCACTGGGGAACACAGTAGTTTATTTCCTGCCCTTTTGTATGACATCTAGAAGGTTGCTGTGTTGGGCAGCGAATGAAAGAAGTTCCTCTGGTAGAGTGTGACTGGAGCATGGTGTGCTGCTAGCTCTCTCCTTCCTCAGACCAACACCAAACTCAGCAACATCCCCTCAGCATAACTTCATCATCTGTTTGCTCTTCTCCATCTCAAATAAGAAACATATCTTAATCTTTTATTCTTCATCTGTTTGCTCTAAACCATCTCAAATCAGCCAAGGGGGAAACATACCACTGAAAGTTCAGCAAGCTGCCCCCAACAGGAACTCTCTTCAAACTGATCAGCTCCTTGTTTCTTCTGTTGCTGCTCATTGTTGCTTCTCCCCATCTGGTTCTGTTCCTGCTTCTTCTCAGACTGCTTTGGTTCCTGGTTAATATATCTCTAGCCTCACCCACCACCCCAACCATGATCACCTGGGGGAAGGCAGGGCCTCACACAGGTGAGCCAGGTTCTAGCTCTGGGGCCTGAAACCACTGGGGAAACAAAACATTCTGCTGGGTTGGGACTCATCCACAGGTCAACTCCAACTTGGGGCCCACAGCCCAGACTCCAGGCATTTCACATGGTCAAGTCTATTCTGACTGGATTAGAGGCTAACACGACTTGAGAAGAGTGTGTTGTCTGACTGTAATGCACTTTTCCCTATTGATTTGTAGAGATCTGTTTTTCATGAATTTCAGGCTAAAAGGTAGGTGCACACCTCAGAGAAGAGATGGCTATGAGAACAGTTGGATGTTATGAGAGAATAACTTTGCCAGTGAATACTAATTTTATCATACAATCAGGATTGCTTTCTTTTTAAAAGAAGGCTTGTCAGGTTGCCAAGTTTGCCTTTGTCCTGTGGCTCCTCTTTATACTGCAGTATTTAGCTTCAGGATATGTGCTTAGCAACAGTACACATACCTGTGAAGTGATTGTACTTGCTATCCTTTCTTTGTATCTAAACATATTTTCCTTCTTCTTTCTACAGTTATCCATCTGCTTTGTATTTTGAGCTTCTTAGTTCTTTCCTGTGATCTAACTGTACAACATGCGTGACACTTAGATTTGAAATACCAGTCCTCTGGTTTACATTTACATTGATGTATGCTCATCTGTGCAAGTGCAGTTGTAGTCATGAGAAATGACTGTCAGAAGTGATTTGTGTGCTCAGAACTTTACAAAAAGTTCTGCATTTATCAAAGTTATTTACAAGTACTGAATGGAAGCTTGGATTGAGGTCACACAAGTGTGGCAGGTTGTGGTGGGTTCACCTTGGCTGGGCGTCAGGTGCCCACCAAGCCCCTCTATCACTTCCCCCCTCCCACTCCCCCCATCAGCAGACCAAGTGAGCGGGGAGAGGATAAGATGGAAAGAGCCCATGGATTACAATAAAAGCAGTTTAATGAAAGCAGAGAGCAAGGCAGTGTGCATGAAGCAAAGCAAACAGAGCTGTTATTCTCTGCTTCCCATCCACAGGCAGTGTCAGGCCTGTCCCAGGAAGCAGGGCTCCAGAACGTGTAGCGTTGCTTGAAGGACAAGTGTCTTCCCAACAGATGTCCCCCTGTCCATCTCCTTCCCTCTCTCTTTATAGTTGAGCTGATGTTATATATGATATATGGAATATCCCTTTTGTCAGTTTGGGTCAGCTGTCCTGACTGTGTCTCCTCCTAGGATCTTGCCCACCTCATCCCACTGAGTGGAGAAGGAATGTTGGAAAGAGCCTTGGTGCTGTGCTGTCAGTACTCAGCAGCAGCCAGAGCATGGGTGTGTTATCAAAACTCCCAATACAAGCACAGCACTGTGAGGGCTGCTATGGGGAACATTAAATCCATCTCATCCAAACCCAATACACAGGGCAATTAGTCCTTTATTCTTATACATCTTTTGCATGAGTTTTGAGAATAAAGTCACAAGTTCCCCAGGAAATAATTACCTGATCCCTTCTATACTGGATCAGAACTCCGTAACAATAATTGAAATGACTCTCACTCTGATTCATGAAATGTTTGTTGGTGATCTCTCAGAAGCTTAATGTTGGTGGCATGTTGCTGTTTTCTAAGTGATAATTCGAAATAAAAGGAAATTATTTGTGTTTTTAATATTGCTTCTCTTCATATGAATTTAATTTAAAGATATTGTGGAAAAGGAGGAAAATGGAGGGGGGAGTAGGGGAGAACAAAAAGTCCTTTGTAAATGGCAAATAGTGAATGAAGGTGTGAGAATACATTTCAGGGTATACAAGAGATAGATGGCTAGCCTTAAGAGTTTAAAAAGTCAATAATTTAGTGTACTGCTAATTCTAGATGGATTTTCTGTAGTCAACTTCCAAGTAGGTGATGTCTGGGAAGCTTTTCTTCTTGAGATTATCTGATTCTTCCCAGTGATCTTTGTAAAGTATTCCTTCGAGACAGGTGGCTTCTATTCCCTTAGTGGATCCATTAAGAGATCCTCTAAAATAGGCCTGTATTGTCTTTTGAAATGTGATTATGGCAGTAAAAAGGAAGTATTAGAGTTTGTTAGAGTAAAGCCCATTTTCATGAACTCTGAATAGGAGAGTTTTGGCCTGGCTCAATTGACTATTAATTGTTGTCTTTGTTAATGATGCAGAAAATTTATTTTCATTGAAGTTTTTGTTCCAGAAGAACTCATTATCAAAAATAACATAAATATCAACGGTTAATCAAAGACACGAGTTCTAGCAGAGCAATTTGTGTGCACACATGCACATGCCCTGTGTAGGTAGAGGGCAAGTGATGGGGGAGAGATTCTGTCCTCGAGCAGTGGACTCTTACCTGTGGATGCAGACAAATACCAGGAAAACAAACTTTGTGTAGAAGTAGAACTTGCAGTGGGTCTCCTGTACTTTTTGTTTCTTTTCATCCTGCTCTAAAGCTGCAGATACATTGTTTCCTGACTTTCTGCCAGGGCCCAGCATAAAGTCTCTGGCTACAAAGTGTGAGAGATTAAAAAGAGAATGACTTTTGAATGAGGAGGCTGCTTTAAATTATTCAGAGATCCTCCCTCTTCCTCTGTTCCTTTTCTTGATGTTTTGGATCAGCAGCACATTTCTAGCTGTAAATGTCTTTAGAAAATATGTTTTAAAGGAGCAACTTCAATGTGTAAGAGTCTTTGAAACTAAGGCATAAAAAAATTTTTGCTTCATTGCATGTAGTGTAATAGACAACCATCTCTGTATCATTTGGAAATAGGAAGAATCACTAAATATACAAGCTCTGCATAATCTCTTTAAACGCTTTTTAAGGAAAAAGTCCTTTTTAAGGAACATACATTTGAGTGAGACTTGCCACAGTAACTGATTTAACTTCAAGCTTTTGGCATCAGGGTCCATTTGCTGATCGTTTTGTCACTGAAAAAAAATGCTTTTCTAAAAGCTCTCTAGGAAGAGAATACTCCCTGAGGGTGCTCAGGCATTTTGAAGAAAATAAAAACTGAGTTAAATCTTCACCCAAAACTTGAACTGGACCCAAACTTAACATTTCTTGAGACTTGACAAGTTTGGAATGTTTCCTTCCTCTCCACCCTCATTACTTTTCATTTTCACACTCCTCTGTGTTTCCAGGATCTGGCCAAGACCTGAGCTATGTGTTGCCGGAATTCTGTACCAAAAAGGGGCAAGATTTCAGTGGTATATTTTAGCCTGCTTATAAGAAAAAATTTCCCACACAACTTAAGGGGGAACTTGTCTTTGTCAGAATGCTCCACAAGTTTTTGCAAACATCAAAAGGTTTAGGTAATACGTTAGTAATAAAAGCAATTACTTATAATTGAAGAAAATAGTTTACAACAATTTCCCTTCCCTTCCTCTGCCAGCTGTAATACTGTTAATGTAATTACCTAAATACAATAGTAACATTATTGTGGATATTTAGAGTTTATGTAAATAACTGTAGTGGACTATTACAAGAAATGAAGATTTAAAGCAAAACAGGATCAGAAAAAAGCCTACACTGAAAAAGAAAACAAAAGTTACTTTCTCAAACCTTTTACATTTGGTCATTCCTAATACTAGCCAGAATTGAAAGTTAAGAATTCTGCATACTTGACTGAGATGTCTAAGTACTGTTCTTATAACCTTAAATGAACTTAGAATCTGACAACACACTCTCCACTTGCCTCTTACACATTTTTCTCAGTATGTGCTCTGCCAGTTTCTGAATGCAATAAAATCTTCAACATGTCAGACACTGAGTGTAAGCCTAAATAGCTCTTGCTTGCAGATACCAAACCAGTGAACTAAGATCTTGAGAAATTCACCCTGAAAAACTTGCATTAATACCTGGAGGTTTTTGCTTCTGAGATTCAGTAATATGAGTTATTACTGCTAAGGACTTACATGATTAAGTTGTGATGATATATTGCTGTTCTAATGAAAGATAAAAAATAATAATAAAAAAGGATTTCTTTCTCAAATTTAAATAATTTTGAAAACACAACTTCCTTGGGGACCAACAGTCTTCACAGCCAGAAGGTACATTTGCTTTCTGACAGCCTGTCTGACTCTTATTGACAGAAGCTATCCTGAAATTGCTGTGGGCCTTTGGAAAAACTAACTAGTTTTGTTTTATTTGTTTTTAAATAGTATTTCAAAGAGCTAACTCACTTTTTCCCTTCTGATTAGAGATGCTTGCCAACATTTTTGGTGCTTATCTTTAATATACCTCCAGAATTCTTTTTCATTAGGAATGGAAATATGCTTCCAAAATAATTTATCTAAAAGAAAACCAAAAAGATGGAAATTAAAGGTGGAAAATAATGTCCTGGGTTACTTAGTTTGATTCTATGTCATTGCATTGTTGTGGATTTGTGAGAGGGGAGCAAGTCCTTTGAGTTAACTAATGATACCCGAGTAGTAGATTTTACTTACTGAGATTTTTTTGGCTTTTCTGATGAAGTGTGCTTGGGCCATCCCATGCAGGGACTTGTGTCTTTGCACTGTTATGTACTGTTACCATATGTTATCAGGACAGTACTTAAACAAGACCTACAAAAATAAAGGTATGGATGCATTTCCATTTTACTCATTTTCTGGTTCTTATGCTTTGCTGTGTAGAATTGGGCCCATAAAAAAACCTTTCTTTTGCAGCCTTATTTGCTTAGGTGTAGATGCAGAACGGCAGCCTATGAAGTCCAACAGCCAAATCCCCTTCTTGGGACTGAGCATACACATTGATGTATCTAGACAAGTGACATGGAAGGAAGTTCCGCAAACTGCTTCCTGATCCGCAGTGCTAGGAATGTTGTACTCAGTTATCTTAAAGATGAGTGGTTTAGAATTTACTTTAAGTGAATCTGTTTTCTCTACAGACACTTCCTCTTCCAGATAGCTATTTTCCCAGATTAACTGTTAATCACAGCTTTTCCTAGCTGTGTATATATCCAGATTCTGGCCTTTCACAAGTCTGGAGAGCTCTTTGGAAGAGTAAGCGCTACGCGGATTTAGATGAGCTGACAATTTTGCCTGCAGCATCAAAATCTCTTTTCCCAGGCCATTGCTGTTAACCATTTTTCTTGCCTTCCTCCTGATCTCTACAAAAATAGGTAGCTCCTCTTTAAATGAAATTTTATGCTTTTTCTTGTATATAGAGGGGAAATTCACACAAGCCAGTGTGGGCTATCTAATTAAGCTGGCTAACCTGTGCCATGGGTTCCTTTTACCACCAGCTGAGAGCAAAGGACAGTCTCTAAGGGCCGGTCCAGAGTCTTACATTGACTTTACAGAAACCAAGGAGTCTTGTTTGCTAAAGCAGATGCCTAATCATTAATGATGTGCAGTAACTCTGATTGTCCTTGTTTATGACATGATGCTTCTGTCGCTTGCATTTAACAAATTTCACTTGATATGAGCACTTATTCTGAATCATCTCAGAGCCCTTAAATGAAGCCCCAAAGGTTTTTGGAATTCTGTCAGTTTGATGAAAGAACCCTTGAAGGAAAGTCCTGGTCCACTTTTTAAATGAAAAACAACTTGGACTTGCTGGCTTATGAATAGATGACTGGAGGGGTTTTTAAATTCATTTTTGCAGGGTATTGTAGCCTTTGCCATATTGATTTGGTACCCTTTGGCTACTTGGATCTTTACTACACCAAGGCTCACTATTCTTGAGCCCGATCCTGTCCTCTGAGAAGTGATGAGCTCTGGATTGAGAAAGCAGCACAGAGTGGAGCTGGTGGAGAATTCTTGTGCATATCATGCATTGAAAGCAGATAGAGTGTTTGCTTTATGCTGAAATATTTTAGAACTGGATATCAAAAGTATTATATTGCCAGTTAGAAAATTTAATAAAGAATTAAGATTGTATAATACACTTTATTTTTAACAATTCAGAGATGCAGTTGCTGCAGGTGACCCTGACTGTTATACCTGTGCAATTTGCTGGAGCAGGTTACATAGAACGCCTGTTTGCTGCATATACGTACCAGGCTGGGTATATGTTCTATATCATTTAATAAATGAAAATAAAGTATCATTAAATGATAATTAAGTATTTATAAATAGAAGAACAATAAAAATGTTACCACATGCTCAAAGTAATGATCAGACATTTAGCCTCACTCATGAGAAAATGTTTTGGATCCAAACTTGTCGTACCATATGGACGTGAATGAGAAAAATAAAACAATTGTGTGTGTTTTATGGGAGTGTAGAAGTTTCACATTGGACAAGAAAAGAGAAAAAGTTAATCAGATTTCTTAAAATTCTTTCTCAATCTGAAAAGCCTCATTACATTTATGACAATGTAAATTTTTCACCTTTGCTATTGATACCTTGCCAGTAATGTCTCTCAGGTGCAGATACTGGTACATAACTGTACTTTATCACATGCTTTTAAAACTATTTGGATAGAAGGTGTTTGTTTAGAGAAAGAGAATTTGCAATTTATTTCTTTCTAATTTTATGATGTAAATTTGAAGTCCAAACTCAGCCAATGTGGAAATTGGCAGAACTCCACTGGAGTCAGAAGAGCTCTGCCAGCTCACACCATCTGAACTGTCACCATTTATTTTATTTTTTGCTAATGATGTTGTATAAAAATGTCATGATTGAAATCAGATAAATTATTTGTAATATAATCCCACAGTTTGGTGCAGAAAAGGTTTCTTTTATATCACACCAAGTCTGTCTTAAATTGCTGAAGTTAAGCTGAAAATGAAAAAACATGAAGTGGAAAACCCTAGAAATAGAATTATTCTGTTTTGTTATCTGAGTGCTTAGCACTTTGCCTGAATGACAATGTTTTTCTTAATATATAAGGCATAGTTTCTGCATGATTTCAGTTGTCTTTTTCTTCTTAAAAGAGAAATGAATATTTGGATAAGTTAGTGAAGCGATAAGGGGAACAAAAGAGGTATTTTTTTCCTCTTCAGAGATAATGAGGGAAAGCAAATGCCCAGAACCAAGTGTCTCTCTCTGTCAAGCAGTCAGTCTTTTAGGGTCCCAGGAAATAATAAAGGGGAAAAACAAACAAAACAAGTCAATGAAACAGAACCAACCACCAAACCTTGCCTGCCTAAAATAATAAAATAAACTTAAATCCCAGAGAGTATTATAGTGCTCCCAACTTTCCAATCTGAAGGCGATGTGAAGTTTTATATTGCTATAATGATTCAAATGGATGATTTTTGGAAAATGTGTGTGACTAGCATGGGCTAATTAGGAAATTCTATTTGATATTTATGCAGTAATATCCTTTTTCCAAAGATAAATTAATGGAAGTTTTGGGCAGCTTCACTATGCTTGTCTTTTGTCTCATCGATAAAGACTAAGTTTAAGTCCTAAGCAAGACTTGTAAATTGGTCTACTAGAAAACCAGAAAGTACTTATGGCGTTAACATTGGAACATATAAGGCTGCCAACTGTCTTCTTTACAATAAGTTGGTAGAATTGGGTCATCTTTACAGACTAATTTGAAGTTTAAATTTAACCAAACCTTGCAGCAACCAGGGATTTCCTTATGGATTCAACAGATATTATGATAGTCACTTCTTAAACCGCAAATTCCTTAGTACTGTGAATACGTATGTTCTTTGAAACATGCAGCCATGCATTCTTCACACTTGGCCATGTGTTGACACATCATATATATTTTCTCTGCACTGAATGGTGCAGCTACCATTCATTTCCCTTCACACCTGCCTGTAAATTCCATGCTTTTTCCATATGTATTTTTATTCTGGCAAAAAAGAAGTAGCCTTACCTTTATCCATCAAGGTTTTGCCTTCACAGGGAAGTGTGGTGTATCGTCGATTTAGCCATCCTGAGTTAATCAGCAAGAGGTAGAAATCCAGCCAAGACAAAATGGTTTGTGGTTTTCTTATAAGTTAGCTGGTCAAATCAGTATTAATACTTCATAGTTATACAGCAGACTAAATTGCTTCCAGAAAGATGGAAGTTAACTGGATGGTCAGCTAGTGGTACTATAGCTATGATGCTAGCAGTTCCTGAGCTAGGTAGTTTAAACCTAGTTCAAATACACTTAGACTGCTGCTGAGTCGTGATGTATTCATGGACATGACATGTTTTTAAACAACTCAAAAAAAGATATGCCTGTTGTAAAGAACTTTCCCAGTGAGTTTCTGTGTCTCTGCAGCCTGGGTTATAAGCACTCACAGAAAGCCAAGGCTTCCGGTGTTAGCACATGAAATCTGAAAGCTCTGACAGCAGTGAATTCAGCTCAGGCTCGTGGGGCTACGCTATGCATTGCTTCAGGTATAGGAGCTGTGTTGGTGTTGGGTCTGATATGTCCTACTGTCCAGGTTCCTGCCTCCACAGTATTGAGTCTGGAGTCTCTGACAACTTCAGGTTAGCTCCATTTCAAAGTTTTGGCACATTCCTGTAGGTAGCACTCTTGTGACACAGGGCTCTGGGGACTTTCAGTCCCCTGGCTCTTAGAAAATCCCACATAGTACAACTGGCTGGAGCAGCAGGAACCAGCCAGGCCCTGGTGGCTACTCTGCCAGTTCACTGATGAAAGTTTGTTGGATCAGTGGCTGTGGTGGATTTACCTTG
>VYZX01003447.1:4921-35339 GCA_013401335.1 Brachypteracias leptosomus
AAAAATCAGGCCTACGTACTGATGTTTAGTCACCATACCTTTCAATTATTCTATAAACATAGTCTAGTAAAACTGCTTTGTCAGAAGAACTATTGTTTTCCAATCAGCATGACACAACCCCATATCTGCAAGCATCTAATTCAAAAACATATGGAGATTCTCAAATACTTTAGGAACAGACGTGAATGTGATAAGGAAAATGTCAGTTTGGTATAAATTTTTGGAGTTTTTCAATGCAAAATGACTGGTTTCTTTTCTATTATTCTGAGTGTTTCTTTATTCAAACCAATTTGTTTATGTATTTAGATAAAAGATGTAATTTATGCTCTCAAGAAGAGTTCCTACAGCTTTTACAGGCTTCCATGAATTATTCATCTGCTACCTTTTTTTTGCAGCAAGATTTTACTGAAAATTAAATGGATCTACAGGGTCTCTCACAGTAGCAATTTGCCAAGCAAGAATAACATCAGTACCCATATGAATGAATAAAAGCTTAATATCACCATTTAGAAACAACACACTACCTCTAACTCTAAATTAAACAATTAGATTATGTGCCTTAATGACATGATGAAAGAACATGCCTTCAAATGCTTATGTTAAAAATTATATGATTAAATAAATCTACTATGATATCACCCCCAGTGTCCTTTTTTATGACCCTCACTGCTAAATAGTTATTTCAGTGATTCAAATATCTGGAATAATTCACTAGCCTGACATGATGAACCATTCACAGTGACTTCATGCCTCCTGTTATAAACTCCAAAACTGGTACTTAAAAAGTGTCAAGATTCTTTCTCATTTTCTTTGGCAGAAGTGATCTCCTTAAGATCTCCTTCTTTCTGAGGCTTTATATTCTCTGCAAGTTCTCTGACACTATTGCCAGAATGCTCTAAAGTGAAAATCAATGCAAGTTGCAGCACTTTGAAAGAAAGAACAACAACAAAAAAAGAAATCCTAAAAATTAAAAATCACGGGGCTTATTTCCCACTAAAATTTCGTAACTGGTTATCTCTGCTTTCCTATACCTGAGACTGGCTATGGATTACTAAAACTACTGATTATATAAAGCTAAACAATTAACTGTTAAATCCTTTTCAATTAAAAGCATTGGAGTTTCTTTCTCCCATTCAACCCAATCCATAAAGACTCACATCTACTGCAAATCAAAAAAAATTTGATTGTAAAGTAAAAACTTGTAATCATGGCTCCAAGAGAGTCAGTGGGAATTTTGTCTTTGATTTCAGTGAGGTCGGGATCTCACCCATAATCACAGTGTTTGGGGGGTCCATAAGAAATACTGTCAGGTGACTTCTTAATACCACTTTGTAATATACACGTTGTAAAGGATCTTGCCCCACAAAAGAAAACTCTAATTTTACAAGGTGACACGAACAAAGGTCAGAAAGTATTCATGTTATTTTCACATACATAATACTGATGACTTTTTCTTAATTGGAGTAAAGGTCTGATTATCCCCAGAGACATTTCAATATGCTTCTTTAGATGAGACTTTAATATATCTGCTGATCCATCATTTCTTGGGTCTCTTTCACTTGACAAGGCCTTGACCAAAGCCATACTCCAAAATTCTTTAATCAAGAGCATGTAATTGATTGCTCATGAACAGCTCTCAGACCTGTGCTCCCACCAATGAACCACAGGTCATGGATCTTGGCATCATAGCTTGATTGCAGCCAAAAAGCTTTCAGATCAACACATAGGCAGATGCACTACTTACACTACACACACGTAATTATCATCTGTTACAACAAAATCCATCTGACCTTGACTGCGTGCTAGCTGAAGTATGCATACAGCACAAATGTGGAAACAATGAGCATAAGCTCATTCATTGCCTTCAGGATAACAGATTTAGTTCTACGCTCTGGGTGGAATGTACTCATCCAGGAGAGCAAGGGAGAAATCCCAAATTGTAGCTGCCTTCCTCCTCTGCCAGAAGTGGATTCTAACTTCTCTCCCACAGGGCACTTTTGGTACTCATTTGGTCAAGAACGGTATTAGAAGCAGCAGAATAAATCTTTAAAATAAATATAACATTTACAATCACCTTCTGTCTCTGGGTTGAAAATGTTGATCATGGAGTTTAGTTTTCATTTTTTCACTTCCAATTTTTCGTACTGTTCCATAGAGCTCTCTGGATTTCCTCTTTTAAAGTTAGTATTCATCAGTAGATATTGTAAAATGGGTTTAAATGACCCATTAGCAGGAAGAGGAAAAATTCTTTGAACATAACCCTACCTGGTTTTAAGATGCATACTATATTTGTGGCTTTTGTCTGCTTGTTTGTTTTAACCAGTTGATGTTATAATACAAAAGCGCATGCTATTACTTTACATACAGTCATATAAAAAGAGCTGTTTTCAAATATGAAACTGAGCATTCACCGTATAGGTGTTGTCAAGTATTTTTCTGTGGTACTTACACTTTCATTCTCATTGATCTTAATTCTATCCCTAATTATATTTTTGTGAAATGACATGCTTGTCACCTGCTGTGTAGTGCATGTAGTACACCTTCAACCTGTAGGGCTTGATAAAAATATAAATAAGTTATTTTTAAAAAGCCAATGCATTACTTTTATACTATTACTGGAAATCCACACTGTGTTTATACTGATGTAGGGTTTCTGATGACTAACAGTCAATGCAACTACAGTATACATGATTAAGTTTAATATTTAGGGCTTACTTTTCATGAAGCAATACTGCTACAAGGGAAAAAGGTTTACTGGGAGAATGAAAGATTTCTTCATTCTGCAGTTCTGTTGCAAACTATTTTACCATCACCAAGTATAAAAGAAAGTTGTTTCTTATAAAAACAAAAAAAGGAAAAAGAAATAGAGCAACAGGTTAAGGTCAAATGATGCTGATCTGATGTCATTTACAATGATTTTACCTTTCTACATGAATGAAGCTACTTTGATTTTTCACTCTTTATGGATCAGAACTGCATTCCATGTTTTGATGTCACTGTATCACTGCTGGATTTTTTTCCGCTCCCCTTAATTGTTCCCACTTGATAATGTCAACTTCCTTTGTCACATTCTGAGGACGATGCCAAAGAAAAGCATCATTAGCAAATATAGAAGTCTTCAATGACTGAGCTCTCATCTCTGGGAAAATCAAGGCACTGATATTTAAATACAAAATCCTTCATTTGACAAAGTCAATCTGGCAGTCCTTTACCTTCTAGGATAACTGAACTCCCAGTCTAACACAAAAATGAGCCTTTTGGATTGCTGGGGGTTAAACCAAGCTGCCAGGAAAGCCAGGGAGAGGATCTGATTCCCAGATGTCTCTGCTAGAGAAATTAATCCTAGAGTTTAGCATCTGGATGCTTCAACTGCCAAGCTTGCCCCAGTTGTGTGTTTCATCGCTGGGCCAGATTAAAAAAGAATGATGAGCAGGAGCAGGTTCTGCACCATCAGTGACTAAAAAGGTGGAAAAAAACCCCAAACAAACAAAAACCCAGAAACAAAAAAACTTTAAATCAAGCATGTCTTGCCATTGCATGTGTATGCTAATGCATTCTGAAACAATGCCCTGCTTGAAAGCTATGTCAAGCAAAGCCAGTCAGGTCTGTCAGTTTGTTTTTGCAAACAATGTGGACGTTAGAGGTGGCAAATTTGTGCAGGTTCAAACTCCCATTAGGGTGCCACCTGTCAAGTTTTTCTTTGAGCACACAGGTTTATAAAATGTTTTTGTTTCAGGGTGATAGCAACCCTCATCAAGCATTCCACTCTCACATGCACCCTGTACACTCATGTAATGTGATTTCAAAATACAGATGGGTTCCACCTGCTAAACTCAAATCCAGATCTGGGCGTAGTTCCCCTTATGAAGTTCATACATTATATTCTAGGGATTTGAGCTAGTCCCATCATAGTTTGGAGTCCATCTGCAAAGCTGGAGTGTATTCAAATTCTAATATCCCTACTTCGTAATTCATGTCAAGATCCTCTTATTTTTATTTGCATAAATTTAGGAAGCTCACGAGAGGATTTTGACATTTTGCGTATCCATGCTTCAAGAAAAAAAAATCCTTTGTAACTCCATCATTTTGGAATCTAGCATTTTCCAAAACTCAATAAAATTGTCTTTTGCTTTTCCCCTTCTCAAACTAAACTTTGAGAGCTTCAAATGTATCATTGAAAGGCAAAGGCAAGACATCACTAATCCTCTCACTATGTTGATGGCAGAGAGGGAGTGAATCAGCAAGGTGAGATCCAACATAACATAACTTATTTTTAGAGTGGTCGCTCAAAGATAATGAGCTCCCTGGTGAAGTTTATCTGATTTAGAGGGAGGAAAAAATAAACCAGATCCATAGTTTCAGTAAGACAGCTGTAGCTTTATGTTGCAAGATGACTCTGTATTTTACATCTAAGGAAGATGCTGTCTTGGTGTAGGAAATGTATCTCCTTGAATGGCTACAATCTGCTATAGGGAAGGATAATATCTTTATTTGCACTATAGAGAGGCCAGGGCATGCTGAAATTGGTGACAAGAAGAAATGTGTGCTGGGAGAAGTAGCAGGGTGAGAAAACTGCAAATGCTAGATAGATGTTCTTGCCGATGCTAGAGGAGTGTGCAAGTAAGTATGTATCAAAAATTGAGGTACAATGCTCAGATTACTAGATACCCTGCTTTCCCCCAAGAGATCACATAGCAGAGCACATTACTCAATCTTTTCCAATATAACCCTGTACACAGCTTCAATATAGGTGGTCATGCCTACTAGCTTAACATCAACATTGTGCCACGGCTAAGTTTATGTGGTCAGACTGTATCCAGAATACCCTGTCAGTGTCAGACTTTGGCTGGTATAAGTTGTGTTTGTAAACATAAGCACAAGCAAAAAGCAGAAAATAACTTCTGCAGCCAATTCAGACCAAAAAAAAAAATCATTTTTTAAAATATTTCACTTACTCCATGAATAATTATTTGGTCAATACAGCTAAGACTTTCAAAAGCCTCTGTTGCTGCCAAGGGATGCAGTTCTTGAGATTATGTAAGTTAAAGAAATACTATTTTAAATAGCACTGGAGTCAAGTTGTTTTAAAAATTCCATTTTCATTTTCTTAAGTAATAAAGCAGAAGGTCTATGCTATCCAAATAGCTACTCATTTTTAAAACACTGGACCACACTATTGAATACTGTTGTTTACATATAGCCTATCTACAACATATATTTGCTATTGCTGCAGTGGAGATGAATACAATTACAAGTATTTGTAAGAACAAAAGGAAAAGCTTCTACATATAGAAAATGTGGGTTATCTGGTAAAAATAAATAAAATTGTAAGAGTAGAATTCTTTCCACTTACAGAAATCCCTTTTTCAGTTTTTTTTTTTGGTTTTAGAAATTCCTTCTTTTCAGACTCTTAGGAATAAACCCACATATTTTCCAGTCCTCTTTCACAAATGAAAGTGTAAGTCAATTTCTCCATTATTTTCTGGCAAGAAAAAAAATTTACTTGTGCCATAGGATAAATTTAGTCTCTAAGCTGTTATTTTCCACAAACAATCAGTGGTAAAGCAAATGAAAATTCACTAGATTTGTAGATAAGAGTGTGAGCTGTTGTAACAAAAGGAATAATTATGTTATTTATTTATTATAACTTACCATATGAGCATTATGATGTTTGTTAAAAATTGAAGTAGCTGGGGCTAAGGGAGAAAGTTTTCCTTTGTGCCTTGTTATACTTGTTTTACTCAATACCAGATTGACTCCTGCCCCAAAATACTTGACCTTTTCTCAAAAACAACTGAGCAAGCTTCACTGGAAGAAATATCTGAAATACACAGTGAAGAAGGCAAAGAAAAATACAGAAAATGGGGAATTTTAAATATAAATAGAGCCAAGAGATTTATCAGAAAAACAAGGAACTTTCTCACAGCAGAGGTGAACAAGGGGGATCCAGACTGTACAGAAATTGTTCAATTTAAGAGTTGCTGGCTGAAAAACAAGACTTTTTTTCCTAGTTTGAATTTATTTTGGGTTTTTTTGTTTGTTATATTTCTGACAAAACACAGCTTTGAAGATTGAAAAATATAAAGATTGATTTTGTTATCTTCTAGTGTTCTCTCTTTAAAGAAAGAATAGAGCAGTTCCACTCCATGGCCCTGGCTGCCTGGGGTCCTATCCCAACACTTTTACAAGCTCTTTGTCTAGTTTCTCATAGCAATCACAAAAGAAGTCCTGACATTATTTAGGCTATCTGACTGTAAACTGAAAAAAAATACACAAAGTATCCACTGAAGAAAGAAAATTTGTACTATTTCATGATGGTGTAAAAAGTTGATAATCTGGGATATCTCAAATTTAAAAAGAACAAAATACAGCTGTTATTAATTCTAGAATTTTGATTGGAAAATAATAAATATGGATATGTATTGTTGAATCATACAATTTAAATCAAGCCATGGAATTTATTAGCTGATGAGAAATGTTAAAGATGTGGCAGAAAAGCTCTCAGTATAAAACCTGTTTCCTAATCATATCAGAAATATATTCTATCAAGCAGATGAGTCAAACTCTAATAACTTTAAATGCACAAACTATATATTACGAATCACCTTTGCAAAACAGGGGGACATTATCTATCTCCACAAAATATTGTGTGGGTAATCTTTTCCATACCAATTCTTTTGCATCATAAGTCACGTTATTGAGGACTGGATGCAATAAAAGACTTAAGTGTCTATCTAATGTAGACACACTGTAACATTTAATTTTAGGCCTGGTTTCCAAAATGAAATTCAAATCTCAGAGCTAAGTAAGCACATATAACTTGTGTTCAAGGGCTGAAGAGTGTCTTAGAAGGGTAATGAAAAAACCACGTATGATCAACAGGAACAAAAACAAGACACAGGGGAATGTTGACCACTAAACTTGCCTGAAATCCAATGCTGTCTCTGGAACTCGAGTCCCAAAATCCTAGACACCTTTCTTCATTTTGGATTCAGGTCTGAAATTCTCTCTTGGGCCTAGACTGCAATTATTGTTCCTTCAAAGAATGAGATATCCTGGGTAGGATTTAACATATATTGACATTTTAAAAGAAGGAACAGTGCTTGCCATGACAAAAACTTGAGGTTAATCTCTCCTGAACCCTAAGGAATTATCTCTTCTTCATTCAGAATTGTTTGTTGATTTTGCACAATGACTATTCCATGTAAAATACACAAACTAAAGCTAGGAGACAAGAACCTATGATGATCTGCTGGTAGGAGACTGCTTCAAAAACTGGTCTGTGGAAGTATCCTTCCTTAGAGCACCCTTCCTAATCCTGCACATTTCCTGCTCTTCTGCAGTGATACAGCGGTATAGCATTGGCAGGAACACGTATCCGTATCTTCATATATCTCCACTTGACTAATCCTTTGTTATACATGTTGTAAATTGATTTTTTAGGTGGCACTACTGGCAGTTAGCAATGCTGTGTTTCATCTCCTTTGTCTTAGAAATTTGGAAGGACTATTTCTCCAGATATTAGAATGGAATGGAATGGAATGGAATAGAATAGAATAGAATAGCTCAGCTCAGGCTGGAAAAGACCTTCAAGATCATTGAGTCCAACCTCAATCTAACTTTACTATGCTAACTCTAACAACCCATCACTAAACCATGTCCCTGAGCACCACATCCAGATAGTTTTAAACACAACCACTTCCCTGGGGAGCCCATTCCAGTGTTTAACAACCCTTTTCCTAAAGAAGTTTTTCCTGATATCCAACCTAAACCTCCCCTGGTGCAACTTGAGGCCATTTCCCCTTGTCCTGTCACCTGTCACCAATGAAGAGATCAACATCTCTCTCTCTACAACCACCTTTTAGGTATTTGTAGAGCGCAATAAGGTCTCCCCTCAGCCTCCTCTTCCCCAGACTAAACAGCTCCAGCTCCCTCAGCTGTTCCTCATGGGGCGTGTTCTCCAAACCCTTCACCGGCCTTGTTGCCCTTCTTTGAACCTGCTCCAGCATCTCCATGTCCTTTCTATATTGAAGTGCCCAAAACTGAACACAGTACTTGAGGTGGGGCCTCACCAGTGCTGAGTACAGGGGCAGGATCACTTCCCTAGTCCTGCTCATCACACAATTTCTGATGCAGGCCAGGATGCCATTGGCCTTTTTGGCCACCTGGGCACACTGCTGGCTCGTGTTCAGCTAACTGTCAATCAATACACTAAGGTCCTTTTCTGTCAGGCAGCTCTCCAGCCATTCGTCCCCAAGCCTGTAGCATCTCCTGGGGTTGTTGTGACCAAAATGCAGGACCTGACACTTGGCCCTATTGAAACTCATACAATTTGCCTCAGCCCATCAATCCAGCCTGTCCAGGTCCCTCTGTAGAGCCTTACTACCCTCTGGCAGATCAACACTCCATCCCAACTTGGTGTCGTCCATGAACTTACTGAGAGTGCTCTCAATCCCCTCATCAAGATCATTGATAAAGATGTTAAACAGTAGTGGCCCCAGTACTGAGCCCTGGTGGACGCCACTCATGAGTGGTCACCAACTGGATTTAACTCCATTGACCACAACTCTTTGGGCCTGGCCATCCTGCTGGTGTTTCACCCAGCAGAGTGTATGCCCATCCAAGCCATGGGCAGCCAGCTTCTCCATGAGGATGTTGTGGGAGACAGTGTCTTACATATCATGAAAGAGAAAAGTTAGGAGAGAAAGAAAAAATTTATTCCAGTCAGATTTTTAAAAGAAGCAAATTCAACAGCATTTTATTATAGGCTTAATTCAACTTGGTCGAGCCCCTGCGTTCTAGATTCTAATAAGGCATAGGTAGGTGCTCTTAGTCTGAGCAGTTCTGGGTATGTACAAAAAGAAAAAATTAGAACAATAAGGACATTTCAGGTTAGACATGAACACTGAATGTTGAAGATTTTAATATATAGGCAAATACTAAGCAAAGATCTATTTACATAGTAATACTGGATGTAGTGTACATTTGCACTGCTCAGTGGAGAACAGGTCCATAGGAAGGCTAATGCGTGTTCCTCTACGGTTTAAATCCATTACACTCTACATAACTGAAAATTAGTTCTAAAATACCTATTGATCAGATCCATATGTATACAAAGCAACTTACAGCATGTGCTATTCAGTTCAACAAAATAGCCCAAACCCACTTACCTGCTCCATATTTGTCATATGACATCACCAAAAGGACCTTTGGGATATTCTTATAAAACAGATTTGAAAATGATGAATTCAGGACCATACCATCACCTGGCCCATCAGTGCTGCAAGAAGAGGAATGAAACAGCAAGAACACTGTGTTCCAGAATCACTCAAAAATGACACCATGCAAGTTTGGACAAGGGCCTGGACCCACAATTATAATACAACTTCTGGAGTCTTGTTTTAGATCCCTAGTACCCCTTGAAACTGAACTTTGAGGACTAAATTTGAAAGGTTCTTACATGCAAAAATTCTGTAGCTAGCACCCATTTAGAATCCCTAACTACGCGTAAGCAACAATGGATTCTTAATTTCATATACAATGGCATTGAAGCCTTGCTTGAAAATGCCAAATAATTTTTTTTTAAGTTGCTTTTTATTTTATTTTGATGAAATCAGCAAAACTGATTTACTGATAGTGGGATTAAAATGGGTTAATTGTGAAATTTCAAACTCTTCAACACAAAGCCAATTTACACAGAATATCAGAAAGAGTGCAGAAATTTAAAAATATATCTTAAATAAAACAAATGAGTGTGAGTACATCCACATTCTGAAGGATAAGTTTGTATTATTCAGAAAAAGCAACATTTCTGACATTACTAAAACAGATAAAAATAAATTATGCTGAAAAAGTAAAGAACATGTGGAGATTGGCTAGTTATGTTCTAGTTCCTATTATAAACCAAAAATATTTTAAACTATCTGTACAAAATAATCACAGAACTGGTGAAAGTACATTTAACAAAACGCTGTTAATAGTTATCTAGAATCTGTTAGATTTAGACATGAAATCTGTTAATGCAGGAGACCTGTGCCTGTTGAATCTCATGCTGGGTGGTCACTTGCATCCCTCAAAAATAATCTGTTCTGATAGTAGTTTATCCCTTTTCTGCATGCTTTTAATTGACTATCATTTCTGTCAAACAATAGAGAATTGGGTCTTGTACCTTCATCAGCTACAGGGCATAGCCCTTTTTCATTCAAATGAATCTGTTAGTGAGATCCATGGACTGAATTGTGTAGAAAAAAATCTTACAACTACATCAGCAAAGTAACTAGGGCCCTGTTTTGCCTAAAAGGAAAATAATAGTTTTATAAGCTATAATGAGAAAAGAGAGAGTTGATTTATTCTGGGATCCTTAGAAAGAAATGAAAAAGAATTATATTTCACCAGAGAAGTGAATCACCCACTTTCATGTGGTTACCAAGAAAAAAAAAGGGAAGAGTAGGAAAAAAAAGGAAGAGTAGGAAAAAGTATCTTGGAAAGAGAGATATCAATGCAAAGCAAAAATGCCAGATCATTGAGTCTTATGGAATGCTTTTGAAGAACCCGCCTCAAACATTATTGAACTACAATTGTAAATGACATAATCTAAAGAAATTAGGAAATACACTTTGAATTTAATTACATTATATAAAGTCAAGAAACATAAAAAACTTATAGATATGGCTAAATTAGTCCTTAGTCAATTTCAAAAAAAATCAAAATAGGTAAATACAAATATGTTACATAAGCTATTACCTACCTCAATTGTCAGAAGTCAAACAGAAATGGTCTTCAATAGCAGTAACAGCAGCTAAATTGTGTTTTAACACTGAAGCAACCAGATAAGCAACCCACTGAATTAGCCCTGGGAGTCTCAAAACTCACAAGCAATATTCCAGGTGGATTCATGCACTACTGCTTTATAAAACAGCAGACGTACAAACGGAATAAAAAGGACTACTCCTACATATATATCGATCACCAGTCATTTTAGGAACCATTTTGAACTGCATTTTTGTGTCCCTTCTGTGCTTTAAACTGGGATAGGTCTGTTAATTCAATTCACTTGTTTCATCTGCATTATGCAGGCATCAAAATGAAGAAAACCAGTAATGAGACAGGCAACTATTTCCAAAATTCTTCAGGGATCTCACATATCTATCTACTCCTCTTCCTGTTCCCTCTTCTGAACAATGACTGTCATTGTCTTTGTCTTCACTCTTCTCCATCAAAACTTCCACTGCCTTCCACTGTGTTATACTGTTTTCATTAAGGACAATGCAAAAACTTCCATCCATTTTAATGGTCCAATGCAAAGGTGTAGCTTACTAACTTTTCATCTTTTTCTGAATTTCTCTATCTCTGTTTTTCTGGGGTTTTTTCATTTATTTGAATTGGTTTATGGTTTCATATTCTTCCTCCATTATAAAACCTCTCTACCGCTGCTGAATTTCACTTGTATTCTATAGCATTTATATTATTTAATTATGTGAAGAGTTCTGGGAAATAGTATAATGAAAGGCATTATACAAAGCAAATGTACATTGTAGCGTAATTTGATTTGGTTACTTCAGTGTGTTTATGTGTTTCAAGACTTTCTTCCCTAATAGTTAAATTCATTTATGTCACAGATGTTTGGCTATTGGTCTCCTGCCTCTTCTTAGAGGTACTGTAATTGAGCACCTGCGTGGGGGGACAGAGGGAATTGGAGGTTCTTGATTAATTTTCTCCAGCTATAAATTATTTATTGTCTTGTACCATTCTCTTGTCATCCTCTTTGGGACTCTTTTAAACTGACAGAGATACCTATTTACTTTTAATTGATTGCTACTCTGTGCTCATTGAGTTTTCCTAGATGACAAACACAGAAGAAATATTAAAACTAGCCTTATCTAACTGCAATAGGAAAGGGTGGCATAGCACAAAGTATTGCTAACAATGCAGTCTAGACTTTTGAACTACTGAATTCAAGGTAGGAAAATCACGTTAGCCTCAAAGAATGACTAATGACTTTAGGCTTCTTGGTAACATGCTGTAGCCGACCCTGTTTGAGCATGGGGATGGACTATCTGAACTCCAGAGGTCTTTTCACCCCTCAGCAATTCTGTGATTCTGTGACAGAGCTATCTAAGCATCAAGATTTCATTTTTTGTTGAAAATTACGAAAATGAATTTGGCTTCTTACAATCCTATGCACAAACTTGCACAAGTCCCAATACTCGTCCAGTCTGTTTCTCTGTATGTAAAATGAACTAAACGGTATTTACATTCTTCAGTGTGACACTTGTTTATATGTTTAAAAAAATTATTAGATTTTTATTACTTTTTATATTAATATTATAGCTGTCTCTGTTTAACATACTCTCTCTTCAGAATCTGCCATGCATTTATCTCATAAAGATTAATGGGACATTGAAAAAAATGCTAGCTCTGCAGATGTTAATTTTGTCATTCTGGCTCACAAAAAAACTTTGAATAAGAGAAGAAAAAATAAAATTGTTATCTTGTCACAAGAAAATATTGTCCACTCTGTCACATGGAAAAACACTCTACCTGACAATATTTGGAAAATATCGGTAGCTGTTACCTCACGGTAGCAGAAACATTATAATATTCCCAATAAATAGAAGGTCAAATGTATGATGCCAGAGAAGTCAGGATAATAATAACAGCATTTGTAGGATCCGGTGGAACTGTTAGCAACATAACATCCAGGTTCAATATCTGGCTCAAGAGTCAATACATTTATAAATGGATGACTGTGAGCCAACATCATCTGTGGGAAAACATCAGGATACAGACAACTCATATTGTAACTGACTACTTAAGTGACTTTAAAAAATGTTATAGGGAGGCATGACAGAATCTATAACAATCCAGCAATATTTTAGATATATCAAGAGTGGGATTTTTTAAAGTGTTCAAATGGCCTGGGAATATCAATCAACATAGCTACAATTTACTATATTGAATTTACCAGAGGTGAGAAAAATATCACAATTCACCATATTATCTCTGTCTGAAACCCGACATCCTACTTCCTGAAAAAATGTTCTTGCTGGAACAAGAAACTTTTAAAACGAGGACATTCATGTCTACATTTATTTTATATAAATAAATACATGTCTATATTTCTTTATATAGCCCAGAGGGACAACATGGTCAAAATATACATTGTCATACAGAATGCGTACACGGCCTTATCAGCAGGGGTAAAAAGCTATACCATTCCATTAGGTTTTAGTGGGGAAAAAAAATGATGATACGTAACATACTGCTATATCTAAAGCTGCTGTCACAGTTCTGCCGGTGTGCTGTTGCTCAGCTTTGATCAAATTACTTTACATCCATATTTTACACATGTGATGAGAGACCCACAAAAAGATAATTGAGCTCCTCTTTTCTGCTCAGTCACATAAATCCTTGTGCTCCCTCTGCACTTATCACCTGCATACACTTTGGATGGTCTACTGCAGTCAAAAGCAACCACTGGAAAGTAAACTATGTAGTCCTTTCTGTATATTAGTGTTATATGCCATTAGCACCCTTTGTTGAAACCTATAGGTGAAAAACATGAAATGGAACACAAGATATGCAGCAAGAATCTTAAATTACTTATCCTGATTATTTATTTAATAAATTATTCTGATTTGCATATTATTGACTCTCTTCACAAAGCATGAAGATATTTAATAGAACACACTTTTACGTGTTTTGTATGATCATAGGTATTTGCATTTACACTTGAATTTGAAAAGATACTCACCTCTCAGAAGAGGACTCTTTCAGAGAAGATTTACTCTTAATCCCAGCAATGCTTCTATATTCAAACACAATTATAAAAATAAAACCATCATAATAGATTACTCATCTATACATCAAAATTCTTTACAGAAAGAGTAGGAAGATTCATTTATTTAAATACAATATATGAAAGACTGGGGTTTTCACTTCCTAACCAAGTATACTGATATTATTTTAACTAAGCCATCATCTTTATTGCATTTCTACAAAGATATTATCATAAACCAGTGGTGCTTGAGGCATACTAAAATTGTAAGGATTTTCTCTCTCAAAGAATTAACACAATACCCCTCTGGCACTGTTCAGAAATTCTTCATTTGCTCCATAAACATTAAAATGCTGGCAGAGCATGAATGTAAGGGAGAACACCGAATTAGCATTATTTAACAGCATTCAGAATCAGCCTAATTTTTAGAAATGATTTGTTGAAGTTTACTATCATGTAAAACAATTAGGAATAGAAAATATAAGGACAAGAACTTCTCAAAATTAAAACCAAAGTTACAAATATTGCAAATTTTAGTGCTTTAGCACCGTGGCCCAACTACTTCTGATTAACAACACTAAAGCAATGCTATCAACCTTCCTGAAGAAGTTACACTTCCTAGTGATCAGCCCTGTCTTTCTCTTTCTTTTCTATTAGGCTTTTATGGGTCGATATCATTGGACCAAGCTGTTATGCTTTAGTCAATTTTGAATTAAAAGTATCATAGAATCTTCATAGAATGGTTTGGGTTGGAAAGGACCTTAAAGATCATCTAGTTCCAGCCCCACTGCCATGGGGAGGAACACCTCCCACTAGACCAGGTTGCTCAAGGCTCTATCCAACCTGGTTTTGAACACATCCAGGGATGAAGTATCCACAACTACCCTGTGTAACCTGTTGAAGCATCTCACCACCCTCATAGAGAAGAACTTCTTCCTTACATCTAATCTAAATCTACCCTCTTCTAGTTTGAACCCATTACCTCTTGTCCTATCACTACGAGTATGTCACTTCTCTTCCCATTCAGGACAGTTTTAGTAATTTCAGATCCATCCTTAGAAGGCAGCTTGCAGCTTCTCCAGAAACTTGATCAAAGGGTGTTGAGTTCTCGTTCCAGCTGACTGCTGACTAGAGAGGGTCACACACCATTTCAACTCATACTAGGGAGGTCCCTGCATAAGTACTGGATCTTGAGTGTATCTCAAAGGGACAGCATTTTGTGCAGATAGGAGCAAGAAACTCTACTGAGGACAGCGTATGCGTGCTCAGCAGCAGTAGACATGCCACAAAGTAGAGCCCCCTATACCCACTGGAGCACCTATTGCAGGTCAATGGAGATCTTAATCTAGCTGAAGCTCCTGAGGATGGAGCTTTAACATACCAACTACCTCCTCAGCTTGATGTCATCTGCAAATGTTCTGAGGGCACACTCAATCCCACTGTATGCCATTGATGAAGGTATTAAATAATATTGGTCCCAGTACAGACCCTTGAGGGACACCACTCATTGATGGTTTCCACTTGGACATTGACTATTTAGCTGCAACTCTTTGTATGCAGCTATTCAATCAATTCCTTTTCCATCTGACAGTTATTCCAATCAAACCCATGCTTCCAATTTGACGATAAGCATGTTCTGGGAGACCATGTAAAAGGCCACTTCATTGTAGAAAGCCACTAGATTAGTCAGGCACAATTTGCCCTTGGTGAAGCCACGTTGGCTGTCTCTAATCACCTCTCTGCCTTCCACATGTTTTGACATAATTTCCAGGAGGTTTTGTTCCATGATCTTACTGGGCATTGAGGTGACATTGACTAGTTAGTAATTCCCAGTGTCCTCCTTTTTACCCTTTTTAAAAATGGATGTGTTCTTTCCTTTTCCAGTCACCAGTGTTTTCAACTTTGCAGGATGCACCTACAAATGCTAAGGAAGCTCTCTGATGTCATTGTGAAGCTAATCTCAATTACTTTTGAAAGATCATGGTGATCAAGGCAGGTTTCTGAGGAACTGGAAGAATGCAAATGTCACCCCTATTTCAAGAAAGGCAAGAAGTGGGATCCAGAGACCTACAATTCAGTCAGCCACACCTCAGCCCTGGAGAAGGCAATGGAGTAAATAACTCTGGAAACCTTTTCCAAACACACAAAAGAGTTCAATTGAAGTAGTCAGCATGGATTCACAAAAGGGAAGTTATGCCTGATCAACCTTGTAGCCTTGTACAACAGAATTATTAGCTCAGGGGAGAGAAGTGGCTGTGGTCATTTTGACTTTAGTAAGTCTTTCAAGACTGTCTCACATAACATACTTGTAGGCAAACTGAGGAAGTATGGATAAATGGAAAGTAGTATGAATTGAAAACTGGCTGAACTGCTGGGCTCCAAGCACTATGAAGTCCAGCTGCAAGCAATTCTGCAGTGCATCCCTATCTCAATGAAATGTGTATGCCTGAGACACCAGCATGCTTATGATAATATAATTTCTAATCACAAGTGTTTTGAACACAAGAGTCTACAAGATCCATTTGGAAAGAAAAGCACTAGTGCCAAGGAATCATCCATTCAAAGCAGTATAGATATTTATCTATGGTATTTGTCAGGCATTCCTTTAAGCACATTTTTTTCAGTTAAAACTGTCTTCATAACAGTATGTAAAAATGAAACTTACCCAGAGAGACAGACATCAGCCTCAGTCTTAAGATTTTCTGTGAATCAGTTTGAAAATAAATGCCATTAGAGAGTATATTTAGAAGTAAGCATTAATCTTATCTTTTTTATTTGGTTTATCACAAATGGCATAATCCCAAATGAGATCTATAAATTATGCTCTCCCCAAAAGTGTAAATATATGTTGCAGCAGTTTACACCTACACATAGCTTTCATGAATCCTTAAGACCTTCAAAGTAAAATAAATTTTAATTGTGAATTATAGAGGAGCAAAAAAACCCCAATCAACCAGAGGCAAAGGCAAATATCCTAGGAATTTCCAAGAAAAACAAAGAAGAGTGCATGCTTATGCAAGGCAACAGTATAATATAGCTTATTTAAACATTAAGTGGGAAGTATGAGCTCTAGTAATGCAAGAACTTAGAAAGATGAAGAAGGTTTGGTGGTAATGCAGCACAGTGTTATTTCTTTCTCTGTCATGGTTATCAGGGAGAGATTATCCCAGGCTATTTCTTATCTGTGGTTTATCTGGTAGTGTATTTGGATAAAGCAGCAACACTGTCAGACTTTGGGTTTTATCATTGTTAAGAGAACCTACAAGCTGGATGGGTCCTGGAGGAGCCAGTCATTTGAGCTCTTCACTTGCCTGGATACAATTCTGCTCTTGGTCCTGTTACCATGACATTACTGAGTGCTCTTGACCTGAACAGATTTTTTTTTGCTTTGCACTGTCATCCCTGGTGGCAGGATTTGCCTTTACTCTTTTTCATCCCTTTACTCAGAGCACAGAGACCTGCTACCCTGTTTTGCCCGGGGCATGGGTTCCTCCACCATCTCTCTTCCAGAGATGCCAGGGTGGCAGCAGGTGCTGATGTTGTGGCAGGCTGACCGAGCACGTGATCTCCTGCTTGTGACATCAGAACATAGCTATTGCTGTGGGATCTAGGAGGAGACTTTCGAGACATGGGAAATGAGTTATCCTTCTAATACTCAGAAGAGGGGCAAGATGTTGGTATAAGAACAGACACTGGTGTATGCAGCAGTCATGGGTAATGCTTCATTTACCTCAAGAGCTCTCTTTTTCCCTCCCTCTCCTTCCCAGTTACTTATTATTACTGCACTGAAGTGAATTAGTGGTGCTTCAAAAAGAAGGGGGACGTGGCACAACAAAAGAAGATCTAGAATGCAAAATATGGGAGAAAAGTACTTCACCGAACAACAAAATTGCTAAATTAGTAAATAAAAAGAAGGAATCTATAATATTACCAGCACAGTCTTTGTTTCAAATGAATAATTTAATTAATTGCTAATAAGAAAGTGTGTTGAAACCCTATACATACATACAAAGAGATGGAGATAGGGAAATCTAAAAAAATCCCATTAGCATAACCCTAATTAAAGTTTACATTGATGTAATACTTTTATATAAATGTTTGTATTTATATAATATCTGCTTTGTTTCAGGTAGAATAGGCACATGAAGGAAAACTGAATATATAGTGCAATTCTTTGCCCTGGTCTTCAATTTCTTCAAATGGAGCTTGACTGACATTTCATTTGTTCAAGTATAATTAGAAATAAATTAATTTAAGTTGGAGTTACAGTTAGACATACTTTGTGATATATGAAGAAATCCACTCTATTGCCATTGACAACAGATTTATGGGGTTTTATGCATTTATTAAACATTAAACAATTATTATATTTAGTGCCTGGTTCTAGAGCAAACTATGTGATTCAGTGCAGAGTAGTTTCAGTCATTACAAAGCTGACTCCTTTAACAGGAATCTAAACACAAAGTGTGACTTCATGTATGCATCAAATGTGCCCCCATGTCATGATGGACATAAGAGTGTGAGCCAGTGACTGGTCTTTTGGACTGCTTTGAACCTTACACGTAGCATGGATGTTCAGAGTAGGAAATCATGTTAAATACAGTGCAAAGCTAAAACTCCAGACTTCACGTACATAAATGTTAACATGACCTGGTTTGATCTACTGATCCTTCCCCATTGGAGTGAATTACTTATTAATGCAAATGTAGCCAATAACTTCTGGTACTTTAAGTACAAATTCTTGCCCTTGGTGGGTGTTATATAACCATAACAGGGACTGTTCCACACTAAAACTCTTTCTGTCCACAAATTACCTTTTTATTTTCTTTCTTTTTTTTTCCTTCTTCCCAAATCAACTGTTTAACATCTCAGATCCACTTTAGAATTTATCTCTGCAGGAATCTGTAGATTTTATCTGGCAGCAGGTGCTCAGCTCCTTGAAATGCTCTGAATGCCACAATATCTACCTCACTGTGTCTTCATTGATCCAAGCTGATTTTGACCAGTCTCAGCCCTCACTTTGTATAAGGAGATACAAGTGTCTATTTTTGCTACTAGGTGATAGCACAGTAAGTTCATTTCTCAACTTTAACACAACATCCATGACAGCAAGCCCCTTCGGTGTGGGGGAATCGGAGAACCTGTGCAGCAGGAACCAGTACAGTACATTGCAGAGCAGTATTGTCCCCAGTTTAAATAGCTTTGGAAAACTAAACTTTGATTTCCTTGCTCTATTAAATCTCCTACAACCATCAGGATGAATTTGCTGTGTCTGTATACTTCTTCCTAATCTTCTTTGACACAATTCTATTACTCTTCATATCTACCCACTGTTATTCTCCCCTTCTTGCTCATATTTTCACCAACAGGTGGACAAATCAAGTAAACCTAAGAAACATGTTCACTGTAGCAGAAAATAAAAGCATTCACATCAAAAAAGAAAAAGCAGAAAAGAAAAAAATATACATTGACTCACAGTTTCATTAATGCACTCAGCCTTAAATTGGGATTTCATGAGGTAAATGGCCCAAATCAGGCTACAAAGACATTTGAAAATGCATGTATATCTTAAGGCTCTATATGGCATTTGGCTTTAAAACAATTACTGGAGAATTCAATTAATTTTGCAGGGTACTTTGTGTTGATCTGCAGATGTCATAAAAGAGAACTTCAGGCAAAAATAGTACTGTCTTTTGGCATGAACACTGCAAAGCAAAGCAACTCTCCTGGAACCATCTATATAGCGAGCATTTCCTATAGCAGCTTGGCGGGTTGGAGGAGAGATGAAGGAGGGAGGGAAGGTGCTTCCAGCACTGAACACCTTTCAGTTTTACAGTTAGCTTTGAGTACTGAGTCTTGAATAGCCACTGCAGAGTAGCATCCTTCAGTATAAAGACAGCTTGTACATGGTCAGTATGAAGAAACAGAGAATGGTGTGGGTGCAGTGACAAGTTGAATCCAACTAAATTGTCATGAATACTTTTCAGTATTGTAATTTGCTGCATCAAAGTGAATTAGCTTCATATAAAATTCCTTCCTGTACGATCTTAGATAAAGATCTGCACAACATTGTGCTATTCAAATAATCTGGAGAGAGGCAGAGAGATAACCTAAACAAACAAGCCTGATACTTATAAATGGCTGGTTTGTTCCATTTTCGGCAATTGCAGTGAAGAGGCAGGGCACCTGAGATCTCAGATTAGAGATATACTTAAACCTCATTTGTACTCACAGGGTGGAATATAAAGAAGTCCAAGAGCTGCAGTAAATCTACCCAGTGGATAATAGCCTTAACAAGTCCATTCTCCAGCTGGATAAAGCCATGACATAGCAAATTACCATGACCCAAGAATATCCCTGTCTCGATTAAATTAACCACTTCCTTTTCATTCAAAAAAACCAAACCAAACAAACAAAAAAGTCCCAAAACTAAAATGAACAAGATACCAAAGAGCAGAGAAGTCTGACCCAATGTTTTTGTCTTTTTCCAGAAGCTTTCATTATTTCAATGTGAGAAGTAGACAGAAGAAAGGAACATTTTGCATCACAGAGTTATCAACGTCTCTGATATATGCCTTCATCCACTTAGGAATCCATTTAGCATTGTGGGAAGGATTCAGTTGCCTGAACATTAGCATGTAGTGACTTTTGAGATACTCCAAGGAAGTAAAGATGTGTATGCAGGGCTGACAGATACCACACAGGACTTACAAGGGACTTGAACCCTTTAGTAGTGGCAGCTGGGAGTCAGGGAGGATAGCCTGCAGCATGTCATGAGCAAGAGGTTATTTATACATGGCTCAAGTGCATAATGCTCTGCAGGTATTTATAGATAGCCTGACTCTGTCAGAGAAACAGAGTATAATGACAGATCTGATGACTAGGTCTGAAGGACAGTAAGCATTAAATCAGCCCAGGGAAGGAATTTCCTTCCCATCCTTCCTTCTCCCTTAGCACTAGACTGTTTGCACTGTTAAATTCTGTTGATATTTAATAAAAGCTAGCATCTGTGCCTTGCTTGCCTCCAATTACAGAGCTTCGTCCTAGGGCCACTTTGGAGCTTCTTACAAGCGCTGACGCTTGAAGCACAGCTATAACAAAAGAATGGACTGACAGTTTTTTTCTGCCTGTAGCTACCTCTGTGTTCTTTTTTATTTTATTTGCCTCAATTTTGTTTTTGGTTGGCCACCCTAAATGACCAGCCTGCAGCAATATCACCCCTGTAGGAGACTGTTTGATCAATCCTCTCTCTATGCAAGGCCTCCCAGAAACAGAAAATATCAGTGAAGAATGCTTCCATGCCCCAAGTGCATGCAAACACACATCACCACCACTACAGGACTGTCAGGGATATTGAAATGGCTAGAGAGAATAACAGGGATTCTTTGTGATAAGCCATGACAGATAATGTGAAAGTACAGTTTATAATTGTTAACAATGAACTCAACATATGAGAGTTACTTCAGAATTGCTCTGTAAAGCTACTTTAGGGATAAAATTCACTTCAGATCATGGTCAACATCTGTCAGAGAGACAGAAAAGCTGAAGAAAAAAAAATCTATCTAATTTTAATCATTCTTATCTCCCTAAGAGTCTTCTCTGATAGCTAGATAACTAAGAATAACTGGTTTAGAAGCTTACATTTAGGAAGTAGACAATATGAAATAAGAAAATAGAGAATGGGTGATAAATTGTAAAAGGAAAATAAAACAGTTCAACTGACATCTGAGTTATATTGAAAGAGGCATGACTTCACTATCTAGCAAGCACTTGTTAGTTACATAAACTCAAATGGTTTCTGAGTTTTCAATCTTTAAATATTCCAGGTTTTCTGCAATGAAACTGTTGGTCTTTCTGAGTCATCACTGTTAGTGCTGATCATTTGTATAGATTATTAGTAAGTCAGATATGATGCAAACACATTTAGGCCGTAGGATGATTAGAAGTCCTGTTTTTCTATGAAATCAATTATAGCTATAATATAGAGCTTCTTGCAACCATTGCATATTAAAAGTATTAATATATATAGAAAGAGAGCTATACCTTTAATGCATAATTTGTTAATGTATGTATGTATTTACAGATTATATGTATTTCTTGGAGATAATATGTAGGAAATACTAAAGTTAGTGTAAACCAAAATGCAAGTTTGGTAGACAAATTTCTGAAGTTATTTTGGACTGCATGTTTTAACATAAACTACAGAATTTGGTTCTCTCAGTTCTTTCTATACCATCTAAGATACGATTTTCATAATGCTGTGAACATTCACATTTTAAAAACAAGGTCTTTCTAAGGTACCCAAGCAGAAAAATAGTTGAAACATTTTGCAACTTTGATATTCTTGGATTTGATTTTAAGAAAACAAGTTCTCTTTTGTAAATTAGCATGTACGATATCACTGAGTATTACTGATCCAGTTCAGAAATGTATATATAATTTCCTGTGCAAACATACAGGTAACTGCATATTATTTTTTCTATATTGCAAAATGTTACTCTGGGGAGATATCTGATATCCCCATCACACTAGTCAAAGCCAGGCTTAACACAAAGTATTGCAAGCAAGAGAAATATGCTACTTACATGCCATGAATTCAGGTTAGATCCAACAGTATCTGAGACACAGTAGATTTTTCCCGTTTTCCCCTAGGGACCTCTAGGTTATTCAGCAAATGGAGCTGAACCACTCTACCATTTTTCAGTCACTGTGCCCTAAATGGAAAAATAGTCTGACCATGACATACTACTTCAGACACTGATTTGTCATCCAGCTCAATGAAATGCTTTACCAAAGAGAACTGAGATAGTAAATTTCTTTTCATATTCATATCTGGAATTAAGTACAGATTCAATCTCACCATCAAAAAAAACCCAGAATATACAATCACCACTGATGAGCATTAGGTTAAAGAAAAGCTAAGCACGCACTACATCTGTTTTTTTCCTTTTAATTGAACTTCCTTCTTAATAGCAGCAAATAGTCTCATTTTTCTGCTCATAAAAAGTATACATATCTTCATCTTCAAACTCGAGTTCCACGCAGAACTATATAAGTATGTCCACTTTTCATAAATATGCAGGTGATTATAAGATAATTTGTATATCTTTGAAATTAATTAACATAGATTTTATGACCTAGATCTCCTCCTGTACAAATCAGAACTACAGAATACCTGTAAAGAACCAGTAGAGTTTTTTAATTATTATTTTAAAATAAATATAACAGGGAGGCATGATTTATTTCTTTTTTCAAATCAGCAAATTTTCCTCAGAAAACATAACTTCCTAATATACAGGATGAGCACAACTCACAAAACATTTTTTTATATCTAAAATGTCAGAAGGTAAGTCTATTTCTTTGAAGACTTGTAAGGCTAGATATTAGAACTTTATGCTACTGGAAAGGATCAGTTTCCCAGTTTCTAACTTTGGAGTATCCCAAGATATTGGATGTTAATGTCATGACATTTTAGATATAGAGAAACTCTTTTAAGATATATTTAGAGGTCTCAAAGGCTCCCTCTGAAACTTGCACACAATTGGGCCTACAGTAACCAAGGGATCTAATTTTGTATTAACAGTACAAGAGATAATCCATAAACATACTTTAATGCTTTGAAATTCATCTAAAATAGTTTATTTCTAACATATGTGGCATGTACAGAGAATATGATGATATGATTATACATTAAAGGTTTTACCAACATAAATGTAGGTCATCCAGAACAAATACAACTGATAGCAAAGGCTTCCAGAAAAGGTAGCCTAAAGTGAAAATTTTCAGTCCAGCCTTAGACTACTAAAGAAGAAGTCAGCCTTTTAAAGTTTGTTTATTTATTTATGTATTTAATCCACAAAGCAAATATTCCTCTTTAAAGATACAGCTTTTTTCATTATGAATTCAGACTAGAATATGCCATTTCCCCCTGCCCCCAAATGAAACTTTTTTGGTCCTTCCATCAGCACCAGGGCTTTTATACAACAAAATAACTATTTATAAAACATCATGGGGTTTTCTATAACTTTTTGCATTTTCCTCTGTTGTTCAGCCAGCTGAAAAATTTATTCAACAATATATCTTAAACTGAAAGGAGAAATATACACGCTTTTAGAAAGTGGATAGACAGAATTCTTCGTCACTCTCTCTCATTTTATGTATTATCTCTTATCTAATTATAAAAGAATTCTAAGCTGCAATCAATGTGAAATTTAGTAAAATAAGAAAAGTCTAGTAATTATTTTGGCTACAATCATTTTGATTACACTGACATCAGATTCTCATGTATTCTTCTCCTTGTTCCTAGAGGACAATCATTTATTCATTCGTCAGACTAGATAGAAAGTAAGAAACAAATATAATCCTAAGCATTTCCCTTAGGCTAATATTATTTCTATGTGATAAATTCCTGTCATGGAATATTTGCTATTAAGCTTAGTTTGAACGGTTTCTTTATGAATTAAAAAATAAACCATGGCCAAATAACCCTCTATGTTACCCCAATGAAATCCTATGCAAAGTAGTAGTGTTTTACAGATGCAATGCTGAGAATTTCGATTAGCTTGAAAAAAGGCATCAAGCATGCCTTTTTTCTTTCTTTTCCTCTACAAATTTTATAAGGTCATCCATATGTAAGCCTATCGTAAGATATATGTTTTATTATTAAGTGTTATTAATGATCAGAATGCTTAAAATTTAGGAAGCAGACATCCCAGAAAGTCAACGGTGTAGAGATTTTCTTACAAAACACTGCAAAAGTAGATGTTCACACACAGCCAGTTTTCCCATAAATGAGGTTAATTTGTGCTAGCAAACTGTCAAAGAACCTGTCATATTCTATTGTCTTTCCAAGTACAAAAATGTTAAACAGATTACAAGACTGAAATTATACCCCAAAGAAATCCCACACAATAAAGAAAATCAGCTGTTTTATAGTTTCTAATTTTGAAATTGCACTTACGTTTGATTGTACTGGAGCATTTTTTCACCTAATTATGCATATTGAAGAATACTATTCTGCACTTTTATTTTCATAACATTTTCTTTAAAATTGCTGTAATAATAGCAATAGTTCCAGGGAGTACATGTGCAAGGTCAAAAATTTCTATCTATTATAAACTTGAATTAGTAAGTTGATCCTTTTCGTTCTCTGCATTTTAATGAAACAAAAGATAAAATTTCATATATTTATGAAAACAAATACAGACTATTTGAAAGAAGTGTGAATTTAACACAACTTTTTAAAATAATAGGAAATGCACCAACATGTACTGTAAGTTCTATGACCAGGTCACCAGCCTAGTGGATGAAGGAAAGGCTGTGGATGTCATCTAGCTGGCCTTCAGCAAGGCGTTTGATACTATCTCCCACAGCATCCTGTTGAACAAGCTGGCGGCTCATGGTGCAGACAGGTGTAATCTTTACTGGCTTAAAAACTGGCCCAGAGAGTTGTGGTAAATGGACCTAAATCCAGCTGGCAGCCGGTCATAAGAGGTGTTCTCCAGGGCTCAGTTTTGGGGCCAGTCTTTAATGTCTTTATCAATGATCTGGATGAGGGGATTGAGTGCTCCCTCAGTAAGTTTGCAGATGACACTAAATTGAGCAGGAGTGTCAATCTGCTTAAGGTTGGAAAGACTCTGCAAAGGGATCTGGACAGGCTGGATCAATGGGCTGGGAATTTTGTATTGGTTTAACAAGGCCAAATGTCGGGTCCTGCACTTCGGTCACAAGAACCCCATGCAATGCTACAGGCTTGGGGAACAGTGCTAGAAAGTTGCCTGGAAGAAAAGGATCTGGAGGTGCTGGTGGACAGCCGGCTGGAGAGGAGTCAGTAGTGTGCCCAGGTGGCCAAGAAGGCCAACAGCATCCTGGTCTGTATCAGAAATGGTATGACCAGAAGGAGTAGGGAAGTGATTGTGCCCCTCAGCATTGGTGAGGCCATACCTTGAGTACTGTGTCCAGTTTTGGGCACCACAGTATAAGAGACATTGATGTGCTGGAACAGGTCCGGAGCAGGGCAACCAAGCTGGAGGGGTCTTAAGAGGAGTGGCTTAGGGAACTGGGANCCAATTGGGTTTGATGATCTTAGAGGTCTTTTTCAACCTTAATAATTCTAGGATTCTAAGTGTTCAAGAAAGTTTCTACATGCATTGTAGCTACTGAAGGACTACAATGCAAAGACACATTTGAAGTAATTCTGAAGAAATAGGAACCAAGAGTAACCTGACACATGAGGGGGAACAGTTCAAAAAGATCTTAAAGCCCAAATTCATAATTTACCAGGAAATACCATATTTAATCTGATAACATGTAATTCAATGTATTTTAATATGAGGCTGCTTTCTACATTGTTTTCAGAATAATTGCTTTGATTTCCTAAGACTTGAGTAAGCACAGAAACATGAATCAAATAGTGAAATATGTACCTATTCTCTTAATAATTAATAAAAACATCCAGTATATATATCAAATTTCATAACTATGTTACCTTCTGGAAGATGTATTTACTACCACAAGTATAGGATTTTGACAATTATATCTCTGTTGTTTTCTTCTCCGTTTTTTTTTTTTTTTTAGAAAAAAGTAGTATTCAATCAAATGCTCAATGTCAATATAGTTGTGGTGTGTTTACCTTGGCTGGGTGCTAGGTGCCCACCCCTAGTCCCTCTATCACTCCTCCCCCCCCACCAAAACCTCCATCAGCAAGGCAAGTGGGGAGAGAGTGAGATGGAAAAGGAAAACCCATGGGTTATGATAAAAAGCAGTTTTAATAAACAACAGAGAAAGCAAGGCCACGAAGCAAAAGCAAGCAAAGCTGTTACTCTCTACTTCCCATCCGCAGGCGGTGTCGGGCCTGTCCCGGGAAGCAGGGCTCCAGAACGCGTACCGGTTGTTCGGAGGACAAACATCTTCCTCCCGAATCCCCCCGTCCTCCTCCCTTTATAGTTGAGCTGACGTTATATGGTATGGAATATCCTATTGGTCAGCTCGGGTCGGCTGTCCGGGTTGTATCCCCTCCCAGATCTTGCCCTCCCGTACCTTTGGTACTGTGTGAGCACTGATAGTCATAACATGGGTGTGTGTTATCAACACTCTCTGAGTCCCAGTACTGCAGCATGAAGGCTGTTTGGGGAAAATCAGCTCAGACAGACCCTCTACAATAGTATACTGAACAAATAAGTGAATGCTTTTCCACTAGAATACTTCAAAATTGCTTATTTGTAGGCATCCTCTGAAACACAGAAAATGTATGCTGAAATCATACTATATTTGCTTTTATATCACTGAAAGCAAACAGCTATCTTTACTGTGTAAAGTTAATGATTCAAATTAATGAGTCTTCAAAACATGAGAGGATATAGAGGGAAATAGCACTGAAATCATCTGTGTTATCCCAGGAAAGAATTTGTCTTCTTGTACCTTTGAACTACATTTCTCTCTGATAGCTACATCAACCGATACTTTAGTTTGATTCTAATATTCCAAACAGACTTTTGAAAAGTTTAATAAAAAGTGTAGCGTCCTTTCAAGACTGAGTCTTCTCATGATTCAAGCATGAGGAAAGTCTTCAAAAATCGCTGGCTAGTATTCGTTAGAGTGACATTTATAATTTCACATTCCCAGAGCTCATTCTTATCATTCTCTCTGAGGTTCAAGTACTTTGAACTGTTATTGATTACAGGCCATTTGGCATTTTTTAAGAATCAGACGGAAAGTGACATGAACGTACAACCACATGAACCATGTATCTACACAATGAAATTAAAATGGTACAGGCTGTGAATTTAAAATATTGTAGTCATATCTGCATAGTTCATGCATACGTGCACATACGTGTGTATACACACATTCACAATCATTCATGTTACGCACACACACATACATACACGTACATAGAAATCTCCAGATAGTTTGGAAGTGGATGAACCACACCCAAAGAAGTATCATACTTTGGAATAGGAGACTCTGCACAGGTCTTTATATTGGTCTGTTTCCGCTTACTCTGCTACTACTTTTTTAGCAATAAAATCTAAAAAATCTTCAACGGAATCAGATCCTTATGATGCAGGACTACTTCTGGAACATTTCTAGATGGTGGAGACATGAAAAAAAATGTAATGTATTAATCCTTCAGTGTGATTATTATTGAAAAATGTAGCCTCTGAAGCAAAGTTTCAGGATTTTGATTCACAGATACAAATATTTAATGGATCACCAAATTCAAATGTGTCTGTTATTCATAGTATACTGGAACACATCTTTTGACTCATGTCCAGAGTAATTTCATCTGTTTACCAATAAAAAGCTGAACTGAATGTATCCCTTTCTATGTAAATAAATGCATAACATCCGTAACCTAGACAGATTTATCCTCTAGAAAATATTTTCTCTAAAGTGTTTTTGTTTTCATTCTTTGCATTAAACATAAAAGCAAAAGTATTTAAAATCCACATTTTTTGTTTTCCTTCAGCATTTTTTCACAAACTGCTAATTAGTAAAGATATTTCATACAAATTATTAGCTCTTATCTCTGCTTTAACACTTGAAAGGTTACAGCAGTAGGAAAAGGAAGAGCTTTAATTAAAGAATGAATTATTGAATACTCCATTTTAATTGATGTAGCCTTCTGCTATTATTCTGTGTGTTTATAGATGTTTTATGTGATTCTGTAATCAAGATCACATACACACACAAAGCAAGACTTTAACTACTGAGGCTAAAGAAGGAAGGGCTGCTGTATGATCACATTCAGCCATTTAAGTTCAAGAATCATGTGAAGTGTGGTTTCCATGACAACAAGTCACTAATTGCTAACATAAAATAAAGTGAAAATCAACCTTGACAGAATTTGGCAGTGACAGGGAAACGGAAAAACCTTCAAAATAATTATATGACAATTTTCCTGTATGATGAAGAAATACAAGCAACCCCATCTTCTGAGACAGCATGAAAGCACTTAGAGTTCCAGGGTTATTTCAGATTTGGCAAAGCTGGCTGCGTACAGTAGTCATTGTGTATTACACTTGATAGTCAACACCTACCTTCAGCAACAGATAAGGAGAGATGTTTGTGATGAGGTGACGAAGGATTTTTGCATCCTTGGGCTACAGATCAACAAAGGAAAATGCTGTGGAGAATGCATGAAATAAATAGAAGACACAAATAACAGGATTTTAGCATAAATTCACAGGGTAAGAAGAAAAACAAATTAAAGGAGAGCAGAGGGGAAGAAAGGAGCTAAACTTGTGCATGCCTCCCATGCTAAATTATTAGTAAGGGTTTCAGACACCTCTAGCTTGCTGACAAAAAGAGTCTTTTGATACTAGGGAAAACTATTTGAGAAGCACAATGGTACCATTCAAAATTTACCGATTTATGAACTGCTGCATATCATTTGTAAAAATTGCTTCAGCCTCAGTTACCTTTCACCAGCTCTGTAAGTCAACTCACTGGGTCACTAGGAGTGAACAAGAACATTTTGATAAATTCAGTTTCCATGACAATGAATTAGCCACGGAAAAGGGGGAGGTGTTGAAAGAGCTGTGTTCTGTAGAATACTCTTCAAATGTTTGCCTGTTTTCATTTTTAGCCATTTAGTTCTCATGGCTCAGTTCCAGGACTCTTTAATTCACCAGTAGCTGGTTTTCCTCCACAGATTAGAGGAGTAATTCATCAGTGAATGTTTCATTCAGTGGCCCCATCTAATGTAAGAGAACATAAAAATTATTTTTTCCAATTATGTTTTTTTGTTCATTTAGAAAGAATGCAGCAGGCTCTCTTTTTTTTGATGTTGTTCCACTATAGTCTGGCTATAGAATGTTTAATCTTTCTTATTTATTGCCCACTAGTGAGTGTACTATGAGTACAATTGTAACTTGCAAGATGTTGGGAGTTCATTTTAAACACCCGTGAGCCTCCAAAACAAAACAAAAGAAAACAATGATTTGGAGTTTGCTTCAAAAGGAACAAACCAATAAAAGAATGTCATATTCCAAAGCCTGCTATAACCTGCATCAATGGGAACTGCTGAGAAAAAGACCTCAGAAAAAAACTGGTATTTATTTTTTGGTAAAAGTCCTTAACATCATTTTTTATTTGTCTCACTTATGAAAGGCTGAGCCAATGGGACATTTATTAGTGTCAGAATTAAAGTCTACTCAAATTCATGAATGTCTTTCTGCCATTTTCAGTGGGTCATGGGTGAGGGCCTTATACAAATGAGATTAAGAATGAAGATGTTTAACCATTCACAAAACATATTTAAAAATCAGAATAAAAGGTAGAGGGGGATCAGGAGAGCTGTTTCCACTGACTATTGGGATGGACAGCTTTCCATCCAGAGAAAATTGAGACAAATTTGGCTCCTTCAGAAAGTAAACCTGTTCTTAGGACCTCCAACAATATGCTCTACATTGTCATAAATAAAATATGAAAGGGATGAACACTTTGCTTCCACTGTCTGTCTGCTGAACAGCATCATTTCATTTACTGTACAAGAAATGGAAGGGTTTTTCAAAAAATTGTTAGTGGCTGTGGTAGCCCAGCATGGGCTGAAGTGTCTGAATGATTTGCAAAAGAAAGAAAATGTTACTAGCAGAAAAAAAAGAAAGCACGCCACTAGACGGGGAAAAAAAAAAAAAA